>MU854535.1:29500-48694 GCA_033296685.1 Parachaetomium inaequale | reverse complement strand
GTTGTTGTAGGGTAGTGGAGACTGTACGACTCGCTTATATGTACGACTCGCTTATTATGTACGTTAGACCTTGTTGGGGTTCGGTTGGGGCTGTTCACCCAACTCCGCCTCCGCCTCAGTACCAAGCAAAAGAACCTTAGATCTTAAACTGTCCTCCCCGCGTCCAGGAGCCTCATCAAGCACCGCTCTCTGCCTTCTCATCCTGTCGTCCCGATACCCGAATGGCCTCACACGCCCTGTACGCGAACTTGTCTCTGCCACCCTCGCGAGGGACAGAAGACGCCTCCATACGTCTCCTCACCTTAGCAGCCGACAAGTCCTGGCGTCTTCACAACACCCTTTTGGCAACATGTTCCAAGTACAAGGCGCTATCCTACCACTGGGGAGACGCCAACGACAACCTTCAGGTCTGTTGCAATGGAGTCGAAATCCAGGTCAACCGAAACCTCCATGCGGCCCTCGACCACCTCCAGTTCGCATTTCCCGACGGATTCACCATCCGGATCGACGCCATCTGCATCAACCAGCGCGACCAGATCGAGCAGGCACGCCAAGTTGCTATCATGCGCGATATCTACTCCCGCACCCAGGAAGACCTGATCTGGCTCGAGCCGTCACTCCTTCCCAAGAACATCGAACAGTGTTTTGCAGCCTGCAAGCTCTACGCCTTGCGGTGGAGGGTTGCCGGACGCAGGATCAAGGCCGAGGCGGGCCTGACAGACGATTCCCCCGAGGTGGCGTGGGACATGCTGCAGGCCCTGGCCATCCGGGCTGCTCTTCGGGACGGCAACGGGAGGTTTTCTCACCCGGTATCATGGATGGTCTCCTGAAGCTCTTCCGGCAGCCGTACTGGAGTCGCGTGTGGATCATCCAGGAGATGTGTCTGGCGAAAGAGGCTCTGATCCTGGCAGATGGGCATTGGCTATCCTGGGCCGACTTCAAGCAGTTTCTTCTTACGCTGGAACACTGTATGAAGTGGGTTGTGCGGGACGTCGGCCCGAACTTTCGAGCTCTGATTCGCCTGACGAGCATTTTCCACCATTATGGGGGACAGGGAGGGCCGAGCCTCGCGCAGCTGCTCGTCCAGTTTCGATGGTCACAGGCATCGAATCCGCGAGACAAGGTTTACTCGTTGCTGGGGCTGGCGCCGCCTTAAGACCGTGAACTTGTCGGCGGGGACACCGATAATCTCTACGAGGTATCGACGGCCGAGTGTTATACCAGGGTCATGTTTGCGCTGCTGCGGCAGACACGCGACCTTACCTTGCTGGTCCACTGCCTGGCGCCCGCTTGCCTGACCAGACGACGAGATCTCCTATCCTGGGTGCCCGACTGGGGATACGACGCCTCCAGATTACCTCCGTCTCGGTTTGGTTTGGCCAGCGGAGTTCCCTACCATCGCTTGGGAGACACAAGGCCGGAGATTTACCGCGGCTATCGGGCATCAGGGGGATCACAATGCCCGACCCCGATACTTCGCGAGGGTCCCTCCGGACGGGCACTCGTCCTCCACGTCATGATTGCCGGACGGATCGCGACGGTCTCCCGAGCGCTAGAGATCTACCATCAATACGCACGACTTGAACATCCCAAAGGGATCCCGGAGCCCCGGCCCCCCGCCTCCTGGAACGAATTTTCTGGCGAAGCCACCGCTCGTTTTCTGCGCACCCTCTTATTCCACCCGTCCCTTGCGCTCCTCCTCATGTGGCCACTGAACGCGTACAGAAAGGGCGCCGCACTGGCCATCTTCCTAGAATGGGCGCGCCTCGCAGAGTCTCCTGGGACATGGCTCGAGCCACGTGGGGCCCGAGGGGAAAAACATGGTGGCGACGACGAGTTGACAGCCATGTTCATAACCCTAATGAAAGGCCGGCGCGGCTGCGACTTTTACACACACCCGCTCACCGACAGGGCCCCCAGTGACCTAATCGCCGAGATGGTCAAGGAATTCAGGGCGCTGCGTAACGCCGTGTGGTGGAATCCGCTCCTCCGTCTGATGGGTTTCCTTCGCATTGCCCAACTCTTTCCGAGTCTTTACTGGCTTATCCTCGGATTCAGCTACGACCATCACAAGGGTGCGCTCCGTATCTTTTCCTCGCTCGTGGCCCTCGTGCAGCTTGCCATTTTTCTCGGCATGAGATACGGATATTTTACCGTCCCGGAGTGGTTAAGGCCGATGAGCCTCTTTTGGATGGTCCTCGCCATGTATAGGAATTGGGACATCTTCGTGCCGGCAAAGCCAAGGTGGCTTGATGCGGCGCTCATCACGCCGTTGGATTACGCCATGGCGAGGTTGGACGACGGGAGGCTCGCGATGGTCCCGCACAATACCCTGCCTGGGCACGAGATTGCGTTGTTGAAGGGGAGCCCGTGTCCATTTGTGGTGCAGAGGGTGGGCAAGGGGTGGAAGTTGATGGGAGATTGTTATGTTTATGGGATAATGGAAGGGGAGCTGTGGAGGGAGGAGGAAGCGAGGGAGATGGATATCTTCTAGGGTGTGGGGACCGTCGACTTGTAGCATCATTAGCACGGAGCATGGGTACTAACAAATCTCTTCAGCGTTCTAATGGATGTTCTTCATGTATACAGTAGCTGAGTTCTCTACTTCACCACTGAAAGAGCAGGAGAGTTGGAAGACACTGGAGGCCTCAAGGATTTGTTGCTAGCTCGTTGTTCTCAAGAGCCTTTGGTAAGGGTTGAGTACTTGTTCCTCAACGCTCATGGAGTATTATCAAGTAAGGCCCAGTCGTTGCTAACTTGCTCGGAATTTTGATTAAGGTTATTTAACCGCAGTACTTTATCAGTTCCCTGGTTCTCATGGGCTGTGCCGGAAGTTGACTTGGGATTGATCAAGAGAGAATTCCCGTTTCCCAGAGTCGAGTACTCACTTTCCAGGATTGGAGTTGGAGTTCATTGTTTGGAAAACCGAAAGACACGCAGGATTTAGAGTCACCTTTTTCTTATTGGGCTAGATTCGTGGCCAATTCCCTTCCACGCAGGTTCCCGTCCCCTGCAGTGAGTAATTATTCATGGAGCAAACCCAGTGCCGAGACTGAGCTCACGGCAAACAGCAACTCACTTTTCTGGCCCGCTGGCTCAGCTCTTATGTAGGCACCCCATTGGTGACTGTGAGTGCGCGCGTTTGTCAAGTTGTTTGCCCCTCGCTCGCCCCCAACTCCGTGTTGGATTTCTCCCATTCTCTTCTCCCATTCTCCTTTCCCATCCTCTGGGGCCGCTGAATGCCATTCTCAAGGACAGCTTCTCCAATCTCGACTTGTCAAGTAACACAGGCACACTGGGGCATAGCATTTCACGGCTTCTCTGAATGCCCCTGAACCGCTAACATGGAGCCCATCCTCTGGGACAAGTAACGTGTCGTCTCCAAGCCCACAACCACCGCAGGCTAACATTAGATGTAGGATCTTGGCCTCGAAACTGTATCGGTTTTCCATCGGACCCCAAAAGCGCGAATTCACCGTCCACTCCGCGCTTGTTGAGATTCAGTCTCCTGCGCTCAACACCTTCGTCAACAACACCAAGTTCAAGGAGGCAGGCGATGGCCATGCCGAGTTGGAGGATGTCGAGGTGGAAACCTTCGTTGCGTTCACCGAGTACGCGTACACCGGTAAATATGGTGGAGCGGACGCCCCAGCGTTGGCAGCTCCCGCGGCGCCGCCGCCGCGTTACGATGCGTATAGTCGTGCCTACACAAATGGCGCTTATCGGACACCCAAGGTCTCGAGGCTGTGGGCGACATTCACAACTGCTGTCTCTGCGGCCTGTCCTGCCGATCACCAGCCTTGCACCAACACCGCCAACAAGCTTCCTGGCGATGGCTGTGCCGACGTCCGACCGGTACTTCTCCGCCATGCCCGCCTCTACGTGTTTGCCGACTGCTACGGAATCTCTCGGTTGATGGACCTTTCTTTCTACAACCTCGGGCAGGTATTGGTCGCCTTTGACCTCGTGGACCATAATATGCGGGAGATCAGAGTTGAGGTCATTGTGGCGCTGTTGCGGTACTGTTACGACGACCCTACGCCAGAGCTTCTGAAGTCGCTGGTTGTCCGGTATGCGGCCTGCAATGCCGAACGGCTGTGGGAGAGCAAGAGTTTCCAAGAACTGCTGGCGGCGCATGCCGAACTGGCCGCTGCTCTTGTTGGGTTGATGGTGGAGAGACTGGACTGATGTACTTCGATTGTGTCCTTATGGGCGTGTGCCTTTGAGTGTAAAGCCATCTGAGAAAATCCGATCTATTGTGCTTGTTGAAAGGTACCCAGTTATTCGGCTGCTATGTTTGTTACTTGGAGGCGTTCATCCCCCTTTCAACTGAACTTAGGAGCAACAAAACATGCACCAAGCCAGACACCAACGCTTTCTTCTCCGCAGGGCATAAACGCTCAGCAAACTCTGCTTCCCACGACTTCGAAATCCCACCTTCGAGCTGTCTCTCTCGCAACCTGAAACCCAACTCTCGGCCCCGGGCAATTTTCTCTGGGCGTTGTATCCCGACACGACTACGCAAACATCGCGATCTAGTAGAGCTGCCCACTGCCCACCATTCGGCGCGACCCCTACAAGAAGCCTGGTACCCAACGGATGCCAACATGGACGGAGTCCCGTGGCGCGAGTAAGCCCAGTCCCCGTCGCAAGCTCCAGGTGGCGAGCCGGCAATCCCGAATCTATGATGCTAACCTTCACAATCTGAACAGTGTTGGCTCGTCCAAGCCATTCCGGTTCATCGTTGGCCCCGAGAAACGCGAGTTCACAATCCACTCTGCCCTTGTTGCAGGGCTCTCCCCAGCTCTCATGACCCTCGTCACCGGCAAGTTCAGCGAGGCGCGCGACGGACAGGTCGTGTTAGAGTCAGTCGACGAACAGACCTTCGTGTTCTTCATGGAGTACGCCTATACTGGAAGCTATGGCGAACAGCAGGTTGGCGAGTGGTCCGACTTTTCCCGTCGCCAAATCGTGGCAAGAGGTCGGAGTTCGGTATATTACCCGTACGAAGACCACACGCAAGCGCACGATTCGGGTTCGGATGCGTCAAGAAAACGCCAGTTGTGGGCAAAGTTCACAAGTGCCGCCAACCCCTTCTATCACAAAGGGTTCTACGGAGTGAAGAAGGCGGAAGGACTGGGCCGGGTGTTCATGCGCCACGCGAAAATGTACGTCTTTGCCGACTATTATGGAATCTTCGATCTGGTGGACCTGAGCCTCGACAACCTCGGGATGGCACTGATCCCTTTTGATCCCAACAGCAATGGGGCGGGGGATATCGTGGCGTTGTTGCAATACTGTTACGAGACGCCGGCGCCGAAGGAGCTGAAGTCATTCGTCCTCTTGTATGCGGTCTGCAAGGCTGAGACTCTGTGGCAGAACAAGGCTTTCCAGGAGCTAGTGGCGGGAAATCGCGAGATATCTCTTGCTTTCATCGGCCAGGTGATGGGGACAGGGCAATAGATTTCGGGCCATGAGCGTTTCCTTGGACTCGGGCAGCTCATTCTGCTGGTCGAGGAGTCCTTTTTCTTTTTTCAGATTTCCTTTTCAGGTTCAGTACACGGACGCGCTCTTCGGGATGTGGGCAAGGGCTTGGAAAGGGAGTTGCTGTGTACTCCGTAATTAGTTGACAAGCATGGGTGGGCCAAGTTGGCATCTCTTTCTCCTTGATTCTCATGCTCTGCTCACCTTTGTTTGCCGGGAAGAGTTGCTCTGTAGTGGCTTTCTTTGGAGCCGCTGGGCAGAGTTGACAACAAGTCTAGCTCTTCATCAGCCCATCAACCCTGCCGTGCCCTCTATCGTCAGTGCAGTGATGCTTCGAAAGCTTCTTTAGCCACGAAGAAGCCAAGCCCAGCTCAAAATTAAGGAGAACAGCACCTTGCTAGCTCCGTTTCACGCGTCCGCCCAACAGCGCCCATCCTTTCCCTCGGGTGCGTCCATGCTTGCGAGAACTTGGCTGGCGTGTGGCTCACTTGATTGGTGGCATTTCAGATCTCGGATGATTTTCCGACCACCAGATCGGCCCGCATACCGCTTTGGTCATGGTGTTGCAACCCCGGACTGCGGTGCAGCCCCGAGCAGTATGCGGACTCCACAGCCGTCCGAGCTAAACTTGTCTGTCGATGGTAACGTCAAGTCCATACGGAGGGAAACAGTCTGCGGCATTGGGTTCAGCCACCGTTGATACCCTTCGACTTGTTTCCACAAACCACAGGCAAGAGTGCGAAAGGGAGCCAGAGGGGACGCTCAAATTGGGCTTACATGAGCCTCGTGACGTCGAGCATGCTCTTCGTGTGCTTTGACTGACTGACGCGGCTCTTCCGCCCCTTTCTTCGAACCCCGGTAGTCACGGAAGACATGCCTCCACAACCTACAGGGATGAAACATCGGACATGAGTGGTGGAGAAAAGGGAGTTCCACGTGTGTTGACGACGCCTCGCCTACCGACGTCTCTCGAGGCGGAAACAGGCGTGTGTACTCCATTTTCAGGGCTCGAGCTGTAGATCACCAAACATAAAAGACTGGGCTCGCCCTCAGGCTCTCAACTAACTCCAAGCCTCAGCATCCAGTCAACCTCCTGGCCCGAAGTCCCCAAAACCACATCCAAGATGCACCGTTACGCCCTCCTCGGCTTCCTCCCGGCCGCCCTCGGCTGCCTGGACCCCAACAGCAATGCCTGTGCCAGCTTCATGAACGCCAACCAGGCCACCGCCTCGGCCTTTTGCGCAACCTTCACCCAGGCTGCCGTGAAGGCGACCACCGGTCTTCCCGCCTGGGCCACCGCCTGCGGCAACAAGCCGAGCCAGATCTCCAAGGAGTGCTCGTGCTACTTCACTGCCGGCGGGGCTGCCCCTACATCGGCCTCCAGTGTTAAGGTCATCAGCAGTGCCAAGCCCACCACGATGGTGACGGCAACGACCAAGGTCACCGCGGTGGCGTCTGGAGTCACGACCACGCTGCCCAAGAGCTCCGGTGCCACGGCCACCTCGAAGCCCATCACCGTCCCCGCTGGACAGTCGTATGACGGTGGCATGAAGAACTTTGATCGGTCACGTACGTGTCTGGTAGCCTAACTTAAGAGAGTCTGTATGACTGACAACCAGCAGCGAGGGTCTGCGCGGAGCAGGAGGAGACGGGCGAGGACGATGCCATGTTCGTTCTTGAGGACGGTGCCACTCTTTCCAACGTCATCATCGGACCCAACCAGGCCGAGGGCGTCCACTGCAAGGGCATTTGGTAAGTCATCACAGCCCCTGCATCAGCCCCTGAGCAGCAACTAACAAACAACAGCACCCTGGTCAACGTCTGGTTCGAGGACGTCTGCGAGGACGCCATGTACGTGTACCCCCGTATCCCTTATTAAACCCTTGCTAACTCCCCTTAGCACCCTCAAGCAGGCTAGCGGCACCTCCAACATCATCGGCGGCGGCGCCTTCCACGCCTCGGACAAGGTGGTCCAGTTCAACGGCTTCGGGACCGTCAGCATCAAGAACTTCTACATCAACGACTACGGCAAGGGTGTGCGCAGCTGCGGCAACTGCGACGTCAACGGCAAGGCGCGGCACGTCGTCATGGAGAACGTCGTGGCCGTCGACGGCGGCGTGCTGTGCGGCATCAACACCAACTACGGTGACACGTGCACCATCACCAACAGCTGCCAGGACAAGGGCAAGAGCTGCGACATGTTCACCGGCAACAACAACGGCGACGAGCCGCCCAAGATCGGCAGCGGCCCGGATGGCAAGTCGTGCATTGTCACGGGCCTCACGCAGACTTGCTCGGCTTGAGTGAGTAGGCTCAGGTCGGGGTCAACAGTCAGGGAAGGAGGACGTAGAGGCTCAGCGTGAGCATGGGTTCTAGTACATACTTGTTTAGTTGCACATACTTGAAGAATATATTGATCAATATCTACTCATGGGGAATACAACTCCTCCGTCAACCGCTGCGGCCCTTCCCCATACCCAGTCCACGCTTCAAGCAGCTTAAGGTGTGCAAGACAGTCTTACGGCTAATAACAATATCGGTCTGAGGTTGGTTAGTCCAATCTTCCCTAGCAAATTCCACTAGCTCTCCACCCTCATCGGCCCCTAGTTGCATCGCCCGTACCCCATTTGACTGTATTTTCAACCGTCAGCTTCCTGAATGCACTCTCTCCACAGCAGACACTCAATGAACTCACCATCCCGACTCGCAGTAGCCGCTCGTGGTGCCGCAGAAGCCGCCCGAACTGCAGCACTGGTTGTTGAAAGCGCCGCCGTTGCACGTCAGCCTTCTTTTGCTGGCTGCCATATGTACCGGCCGCCGAAGGGATGTTGGACGTGAGACACGCGCTGGAGTAGCTCGTTTGGTTGTTCCCTTGGGTCACCGCATGTGTTAGTAAGCATTCCGCCGAGGTAGGGGATAAACAAGGAGGGAGGAAAGGGGCAACTGACCACCCCTGGCCGCAATGGGCCCCCGTGCTACCACAGAAGCCACCGCTCGAGCAGCATGTGCCAAACATCGAGCCCTTCCAGGTTTTGCCGTTCTTGGCCCCGCAGACGCCGTCGGTCGAGATGGCGCCGGAGCCACTGTCACACGTCCCGAAGCCGCTCTGGCAACCGGCGCCGCAGTGGTCGCTCGTCTTGCCACAGAACCCGCCTGCTGAACAGCAGTCCCCGGAGGCCGACCCCTTACAGGTCTTGCCATTCTTACCGCAGCTGCCGTCAGTCGTGACATTAGCAGCAGCAGAGCAGTCCCCAAACGCCCCCTGGCACCCAGCACCGCAGTGCGCCGCCTCCCCGCCACAGAACCCCGCGGAGCAACAGTCCCCAAACACCGATCCCTTGCAAGTCTTCCCCCCCGCACCACCACCACACCCCCCATCCGTCGACACATTCCGTCCACCACCAGGAGAAGAAGAACCCGAACAAGTCCCAAAGCCCCCCCTGACACCCACCCCCGCAGTGATCCGTGCTGTTCCCGCAGAACCCGCTCCCAGAACAGCAGTCGGCGAACCCGGACCCGGCGCACGTCTTGCTGTCTCCTCCTGCTCCGGACCCGCACCGGCCGTCAGTCGACATGTTGCCCGCGCCGGCGGCACACCCGTTTCCGAAAAGAGTTTGGCAGCCCGCGCCGCAGTGGGCCACGGTTGTGCCGCAGAACCCGCTGGCCGAGCAGCAGGTGCCGAAGGTTGTGTTGGTGCAGTTAAATTCTGTTACCAAGATTCAACAATGTCAGCTCTTTGCTTTTTTTTGTGACCGGGGGACTGGGAGCAGCCTGGGGAGCGATAGCGTTGTCTCGGGGCGGGAGCCACGGAAAGGGGTAATGAGGGGAAAAGGGAAAAGGGGCACGAGTTGGACGCACGAGAGGTGCCGCCGCAGCTGCCGTCCGGCGAGGGGTCGCCTGGCCCTGGGGGAGGGGCGGTTGGGGCGTTGCAGTTGCCGTAGCCGAGTTGGCTGAGTGTAGAGGCGTGGGAGTTAGCTTTTCGTTCGGGTACGTACGTTCTGGGAGAATGGACCAGAGTACGAGGTTACTTACCACCCGTCGCTGCAGAAGGCGTTAGAGCGCCCGCAGACGCCGTCCTTGGAGCAGCAGGCGCCCCAGGTGGGCGTGCAAACCCAGCCTTGGGGGTTGCCCTTGCCGCAGGTGCCATCTTCCGTTCTGACGCCCGTCTGCCACGCGGGCGGGACGTCGTCCGTCGTGCTCTGAGCGGCGGCACCCGCGAGGAGGAGGGCGCAGGCCGTGAGCGTCGAGGACTTCATGCTGGAATCGGGGAAGGGCTTGCGGTAGTGATCAGGCTCTTGCTTGGGCTGTCGAGAGGCTGAGCCAGGCGGCCTGGCCGAATATATATATCCGCGTAGCTATAGGGGGTAATTATGCACGCAACGAGGCTAACCTATTCATCATGGCAGGTCTTCAGCCTGCTCCAGTCCTCCAATCCGGTCTTGTCGTGAAGCAACGTGCCCGACATTCGACGAGTGTGAGACGCCAAGTCCTGAGGAGTATGATTCCCGTGGGGGACGAGGTTCGGCAGGTTTCTGTTTCGCCGATGCGACGGAGTCCGCCGACTGCCTATCACTACCCGGCCAGCCTTTAATTTGTCTGCAAGGATCTTACATGTGCTGATACAGTCTCCCGATGGTAGCTATGGAGACCACAACCCAGCTATGATCAATAGCCGGGTATGGGTTATCGTAGGGCTGCCAGGATAGTATGGAATAAACCACCTGTGGACGAGCCAAACAAGCGTTGAAGACAGCATGGTATGAGCAGAGACAATAGTGAACTTGAAGTAATTCAAGAGGCAATGCAAACGCCATCTAGCAAAAACAAAAGCAGGCAACCGTATTCCTCAACAAATGCGCACGATACTGAGACTGCTATCCCATCCAGTTTCACCCACCCCTATAACCAGACGTGGCTGCTCAAGCCTTCGGAGGCCGTTGACCCTGCGCCACCGCCGTACCTGTCGCCCCCGTCGTGTTCAGCCCGATAGCACGAAACAGTGGCTCAGCCCTGCGCGTCTCCGGCCTAGAGGAGACAAAGCCCCTGCAAAACTCCTCCGTCGCGTAGCCCACCTCCTGATTCGTCGTCTTGATCTTATTCGTGCTCATGTAGTCGAGCAGGAACAGAATATCATAGGCCTCGCCCGACTGCTGGATCTCATTATTCCAGCCGCCTTCAAGGTCGGACCAGTAGCGGCACTTAAAGTTGAGCTGCACCGCCGGCTTCAGGAGACGCGCCCCGTGGGCGGTGACAAAGCCGTCGGCGGAGCTCGGAAACGGCAGGTCGAGCTGGCGCGACCGCCAGATGGTCACCTTGTAGGCCGCGCCGCTGCCGTCGGGCGCCCAGTACCAGAGGTCGTAGCCGTAGATCGGGCCGTGCATGCCGAACCGGCCGGTCGCCGCCAGCCTCTGGGCCACCTTGAAGCCGGCGACAAGCTTGTCGTCCACGAAGATGTCGATCCCGGCGGTGGGGCGTCTGCTGCCTAGCAGTCGGAGGGCGGCGCCGCCCATGAGGGCGTAGGGCGTGTCCTTGAGGGCCTCGGCTATGGAAGTGGCGAGGTGTGGTAGGGCCTCGTGGGGGATCGGGGTGCGAGCCATCTGCGGCGGTTCGGATGGGGCAGCAGGGGCAGCTCGGGCCTGGGCAGCAGCAGGGGCTGCGCTGGTTTGGCCCGGACCGGCGCCGTTGGGTCTGGCAGCGGGAGCGCGGGGGGGTGGTCCCCGGGCAACATTGGCTCTCGCGTTCTGCGGGACAGTTGTTCTGTTCGCTCCAACATTGGGCGTTGCGTTTTTCGAGGGGGTGCGGTTGTTCATATCCTTGTCCTGTTAGTCAATCCACGGGTTACAATGAACGGGATGTAAGGCATTTCACATACGTCGTTGCCGGCGGGTTGTGCCGAGACGGGCGGTCTCCTTTGTGGGCGTTAAGCCGGAGGTGCCTTGGAAAAACAAGGATCGAGATTTGGACGACAGGTCTAGTTGAGATCACTTGGTCGAGATGACCGAGGCGTTAAACGTGAAGGCTCGAACGAAGAACACAAGTGGTTGACATTGTGTAGCTTCAGCATGGCGCCGAGGGTCATTTATGGTTCGAGATAAACCCGCCCGAGGCTTGAAGGGTCCAGTCGACCCATGGCCGCTCCTATAGCCGACGCTGAAACGACTCTGAAGGATGCCGGCGAAACGTAGGATAAACCACTTGGCCTGATACTCGCGTGCGTTGCTGCCAGTGGGAATGGCATCCACCTGTCTAACGAGGAGGATCATCAGGATGCGGCAAACCTCCCACTAGTGTTGCAGGGCTGGCCATTGTCGCGGCCATATCAAAAATCCTGATTGGAACCCAGATCTACCTGCGCCGCACAGTCATCACTATATTGAGACCACACATCACCTGCGCCGCTAGGTATGTACCTCGGGGATGTGAACACCAGGGCGGTTGCGTGGGCATCAGACAAGCAGCATACTTGGCCCGCCTGCACCCGTTTCTCTGCCCACTGAAAAGACCTTGGCCGCGTCAAAGGCCGCCTTCGGGGTCATGCCATAGCCCCTCTGATTAGCAACCACCCTCTTCCCAAACTCATCAGTGAAATCACAGCTGAAGTGGGTATGACCGAACGCCCACATCACCACAGCCCGGTTCGTCCAGCACTCTTCCTCGCCAAGGTCTGTGGCAAACCCCGACGCGACGGTGCTGCCCCTGTGCCGCTCATCGACGGCCCTCGGGTCCAAGCTCGGGCTGTGGTGCGTGAAAACGACAATCTGGCGCTGGGGTTCAGCTGTTGATATCGCGGCCACTTGCTCGTTCAGCCACCGCAGGTTTGCAGCGTGGGCATCGACGTGGTCCTCGACGGCCCAGTTCTGGATCTGGTTGAAATCGACGAGCCGGCTGCCGACCTCGGCGGCTTGTTCTTGCGTGACGCGCGAGAACAGCGTGCAGCCCAGCACGGTGAGGGTGTCGTTGACGTCGTGGCGCGTCTGGTCGAGGAAGACGAAGCGGCCGATCGTGGACTGGGCTCGCAGCCGCTCCATCCTGGCGGCGAACTCGCGCACGCGCTGTTTGGCGGCGGCCCAGCTGCCTAGCACGGGCTCATGGTTGCCGAGGAGGAAGAAGACGTTCCAGTAGCGCTGGAGCTGCTTTTCGAGGAAGACGAAGAGGGCGTCGTTGGCTACCTGCCCAACGTCACCAAGCAGGGCGAGGTTGGGGGCCGTTTGCGGGATGGTGTAGCCGTAGGAGTGTGTTTCGAGGTGGAGGTCCGAGAGGATCTGGAATGCCGTTGGCGGCATGGCGCCCGGAAGCCGTCGGAACGGGATTCGGTCGAGGTGTGGACGAGGGAGGTTCTTGAAGGCTGACAGCCGTTCGCTTGAGCCGCGCCCATCTTACCGTCGCAGTCTGCGTCACTGCGCTGCAGGTGATGCCAAGTCCCGTGTCGCATCGTAGACGCGGCCCAATCAGCGCGGTCTTAGTTTGGAGGACACGCAAGGAGTGACAAATCGTCGGCAGCCCTCAACTGCCAGTTTGTTGATGCTCCCGAGCCCAGTTTCAAGTTTCCGCCTCTTCATTGTCCAAACCCGAACGCTGATCCTGCCCTGCGGCACTTGCGGTTACCAAGTAGTCGACTGCCGGTCCTCGTGTTGGTGAAGGAGGAGTTCCCATGTCTCGGGCCTTGAGCGCGGGAGCCACCGTGCCGGTTTGTCTGACCGTTTGGCCTGCGCTCGTCCCTCTCCGAGTCGTTGTTCAGGGATGCCAGGCACGGTTGGCATCCCATAGCCTGTGACCGAAGGAGCGTGATAACGGAGCAGCTTGCAGATTCGCTGCTGCTGTCTGGTTGTCTGAAGCCGCTGTCGCCATGAAACAAACACTTTCGGAGCGCCTCTTCACTGTCCACCTGGATGAAGACCCCGACTTACCTGAGGGCATGCAGCAGGAAGACGCGTCGCGTTTCAGAGGCTGCGCAAGGCCACAGGGAACACGACATGAGCCCTCTCAGCAACATCGACATGAGCCCTCTCAGCAACATCGACATGTCGCCGAGTACCTACCCCGTGACGATCCTCTGCTTGCCTGTGCTGGCCGTTCTGGTCGTGCTGGCCTGTACTCACCGGTGCTGGCCGTGCTGATCGCGCACGTCAACCGGGAGTCAAGGAGGCCATCCGCTCCCTTCTCCTTAATCCCCTTGGCGGCGACGGCCATCTGTGCGCCCTGCGGCTCTCAGTGGAAGTGGTCACGGGCCCTCCTCAGCTCGAGTTTCAGCGAACGACACCCTCGAAGGGCCTCCAGATCGTGGACGAGGATGGAATTTAGATACGTCGAGGCCCTGCGCGAGTACGCTGGGAAGAGTGGCATGTTCTCGCTCGACGATGCCGCGTTCTGGTATGCGCTGCACATATCGGGGCCGTGACCACAAGCCCGCAACCTCTAGTCGCGAGCGACACGCCGGGTGGGAAGAAGCCGAAACCACCGCCTTCCCGCCGTTCCATGTTGATCCCATCGCGCGCCTGTCCCCCAGCAACAAGCTCCCGTGACGGTTTCGTCTTGGCCTAGCCTCCAACGCCTGGGGCGCCACCCACGCGGCTCGACCTCGCCCACAATGTGCTGCTGTTGCTCATGTGCCAATCTCGATTGGACCCGTGGCCGGCTCCGCGTCCACCACGGTACCATCCCCTGTGCTGACTGAGTACAGACGTCCTCCCCCTCAACCGTACCCTTGCCTCCCCAGCCCAGCTTCAAGGGTGATGGTGGAGTCTCTGCCGGCGGGGGTGAGAGTCCAGGTTGTGGTGATGAAGTTGCGGGTTGTGCCCCCGTTCCCGAGCGAGCCTCCCGCATTCCGCCCCCATCGGCGGTCGGCATCCCGAACGGACCGACCAGTAAGATGACGGTGGTGGCGCCAGTTTCGAGCCTCTCATGCTGGCTCGCTTGGCGAGGTGCAGCCAATAAAGCGCAGGCGGCCCCTGTCGGCCGCGACCTATCTGAGACGGGGACTGGGGCGTGATATTCATATCTCCCCGGGAGAGCCGGCCTGGGCTTTGATGCAGCAGAACGGCGAAGCTGAAGACGATTCGAGGTTGTCCGAAATATTGTTGCAGCGGTGAATCAATAGTGAGTTTCTCGATGTGTTGAAGTGCAGCCCGTGAATACCATCTGTGTAACCGGGCCGGGGAGGTGCCCGGTCCAAAGTTCCCCGCTCCCGCTCGCGCAACCAGACAGACCAGGGCGCGTTGCACCGAACCGATCACGTCGAGACAGACCTCGAGGTCGATCGACCTGAACCCCGGCGGGCATCACGTGTGAATCCCAGCGTGACGGGAATTGATTCATCTGGACTCCCGGAGAGTGGCAACACCCCGGACCCACCCACGGCTACCCACCCACGGCTACCACAACCACATCGGGCGAGTCTTGCTCACCGGTCGTCACCGCTCGGGCTCTGCTGATGTGCTGATGTGCTGAAGTCGAATCCTTCCAGGCCTTCCAGGCCTTCCAGGCCAGTCCAATCAGGCTTTGTCGCGGCTCGAGTTTGAAATTGCCTGTGGGTCGTCGCGTCGACGGCGTCGAGTCCGGCGCAAGCCAGAAGACGGATGGAAGGACTCAATTTCAGCCTCGACCAACAACCTAGGAGTACTCCGTAGCGAAAGCGAGAGTCGAGGGAATCTCAACTCCCGCTCAGCTCATTCACCCGTGGAGACGGAAACAGGCTGATGCACCGCACAGACCGGCGGCCCGAGGAGCCATGCCTGTCGGTCTGTCAGCAAGCCTGTCCCAAGCCTGTCTGATCTCCACTGGGAGAGCCTCGAATGCTGGAGAGCCCAGGTCCCAGGGGAATTTTGGATTTTTGCCGAGGAGAGAGTGGGGAGCTGTGCGTGGCCGTTGGTCCGGGCACCGCAACAAATCTCCATTTGGCAACTGCCCCGCTGCGCTCCAGGCTCGCTCCTACCCCGACCAACAGCAGGTTTTTGTAGCCGACCCTCCTCCAGCGAACCAGCGACGCCTGGCTCGAGCCTGGCCAACCCGAACTGCCGCTATCCTCGCGTGCCCCACCCTCCGGTCTTGCGAGCTGCAAGCCCGGCTCGGTTAGCTCCCCTCCCAGCTGCGGCGCTCGAGCCCTCTCCCCTCGTCAATTCTGCCCCCGCTTCCTTCCTGCTGGACTCCCCCGGATTTCCCACCCTTTCCAGGCCCGTTCCAGGTTCCTCAAAACTTTGCACAACCCCGGTCCGCCATGTGGCCTGCATCCGCCGCCCGTGCCAGCTTTCATTCCAGTTAATATCCTCGCCGCCCGCCTGCTGGTCTCCCGCTCCCGCTTCCCGCTGCCTTCCCTGCTCCCTCCCTTTGCGTCGGGAGACTCGGGACTTGGCTGCGACTCCATCAGCCGAAGGGCAGCCATGCGCGCGCCTCCACCATGACCAGCGACAGCGGACCAGCAAAACGAGAGTTAACGTTACCGAGCGACAGCGGCGATGCCTCCATCTTCGGCCAGACCAGCGTCGCCGTCTGGGTCCTGACGGCCGCGTCGGGCGCCTTCCTCTTCGTGCGCCTGTGGTGCCGCCACCGCTTCTCGAAGCTGTGGTGGGACGACGTGGTGCTCACCGTATCATGGGTGCGTCTCATTGGAGTGACGGTGTGACGTGGTGGATGGGAGACGGGAATCTGGAACCGGGCTCTAATTGTCTCGACAGGCCGTCCTGCTCGTCGCCGCCGCCCTGCTGGCCCGCACCATCACCTCCGGCTACACCACCGACGATGAGCAGCGCCGCTTCTTCCTATTCCAAAACACGGCTACGTCCATGACCACGCTCGCCACCGCCTGGACCAAGGTCGCCTTCGCCATCACCCTGTCGCGCATCGTCCGCAACCGCGGCCTCCTCTACTTCCTCTGGTTCGTCATCGTCACGGCCAACCTGATCCTCATCCCGGGCATGCTGTCCATCTGGATCCCCGCCTGCACCGACCCGCGCGCCATCTTCCGGCCCCAGCATGCGACCTGCTTCGACCTCCCCATCCTCCAGTATCTCGGCGGAGCAACGATTGGTGCGGTCTCTCGGTCCAGGCTGTTGTGGAGGAGCAAGGGGCTGACTGTGACTTAGTGTACGGCGGCGTCATCGACGTTTTGTTAGCTTTGTTCCCCTGGTTCATCATCCGCAAGCTGCTGCTCGAGACGCGGGAAAAGCTCGGCCTCACGCTGGCCATGAGCCTCGGCGCCCTGACGGGCACCATTGTCATCTTCCGCGCCTTTTACCAGCTCAGGGAAATGGACAACGATTATCGTGCGCCGCCCTCACATTCTATAGTTGTCCAGGCGCTAACTGGCAAGCAGACTTTATGGTCTTCATGTCCATCTTCAACTTCCTCGAGCCGGGCGTCACCATCATCGCCCAGGCGATACCCATGTTCCGCGTGCTCGTCGTCAAAGTTAAGAACGGCTCCAGCGCCGTGCGCATCAGCTCGCCGACGGGGCTCGCCGAGTCCGGCTCCGCGCCGCGCCGGACTTGGAATAGCAAAGCGTCGCACGGCCGCTACGCGGACGAGGAGCTGCTGCACGTGCGTGTCGGCCCCGGCGGCCGCATCGTACGCATATCTGGACCGGAGGGCTCGGATGATGATTTGAAAGTATATGATGGCAGACATTAGAAAAAAAAAATGAATCTTTCCTGTTCCAAGCAAAATTCTGGCATGTGATTAATTCCCTTGGTTTGATGCGACACAAGTGCTCTCGCCTTCCATTTACCAGTCCCGCGACTTCTAAAACGCGCAAATGCCTCGACCAGTTTCAGGGGCACTCAGCACGGCCCATCCCGCTCGATCGGCTTGTTTGTCTGCCGTTGATGACTGTGGCTGAGACATGATTGGTGGGTCTGACAACAAAGGGCCACGGGGATTGGGCGGTGATTCTTGGCCAAGTCACTTTCACGACACTCTCGGATTCAAAACCGACCAACTTTGTCACCACCGGGCTCAGCACGCTGCTCAACACCATGGGAACCGGGGTGGTGACGCTGCCCAACGCATTGAAGGCGAGTATGCTCGACACAATACGATGACGGCCCGGATACAAATATGAGCCCCAATCTCGCCTTGTCGATAATTCCGGTGCTCAGCAGACACTCAGTCGAGTCAGCACCTGTTTGAGCACGCTCACGAATCACCCTCAACCCAATCTTGCCATGAGGAGTCTTGACCTCCTCGTCGCACTCGCCGCACCCCTGGCAGCCGCCTCTGCGTGCCGCCCCCCGAAATGGACTGTGGGACAGACGGTCCAGACCTCGAGCGGGCCCGTCGAGGGCCATGCTGCCTCTGTCGCCTCGGGCGTGTCTGAGTACCTCGGCATCCCCTACGCCCAGCCGCCCGTGGGCAGTCTTCGCTTCCAGCCTCCGGTGCGCTACAGCGGCACCAGCAAGATCGACGGCAAGAACTTTGTAAGCCACCCTCCAGGAGGATAATGAGTCTCGCTGACAGCCCAGGGACCCGCATGCTTCCCCTCCAATATCAGCGCCTACGATGCCGATTTCCCCCAGGAGCTGATTGACACGTACGGCATCACGGAGGTCGGCCGCCGGATCCTCGCCACCATCACGAACCCGGGCATCCCGGTGAGTGAGGACTGTCTGACGCTCAATGTCTGGACCAAGCCGCAGACGGGCGACAAGCGCAAGGCCGTCATGGTCTATCTTCACGGCGGGTCTTTTGTTTCGGGTAAGCCTTCAAAACACCCAGCCAGCCAGCCAGGTCTAACACGACCCAGGAAGCTCAGCCGTGCCGGCGTACAACGGCCAGTTCTTTGCCGACGAAGAAGACGTCGTCCTAGTAACCATCAAGTCCGTCCCTCCTCACCCCCTACCCGCCCTCCACTAACAGTCTGCAACCCAGCTACCGCCTCACCATCTTCGGCTTCCCGGGCAACCCCCACGGGCACCAAAACCCGGGCTTACTCGACCAACGCCTCGCCCTCGAATGGGTGCGCGACAACATCGCCTCCTTCAGCGGCGACCCGAACCGCATCACCCTCTTCGGCGAGTCCGCCGGCGGCGCCTCAGTAGACCACCACTCCTTCGCCTGGTCCTCGGACCCCATCGTCTCCGCCCTGATCCCGATGTCCGGCACCGCGGCAGGCATCACCCCGCGCCCGCCCGACGCCGCCGCCGCCCTCTGGTACAACACCACCACAGCCCTCAACTGCGGCGACGCCACCACCACTGACGCTCAAACCATGCTGGAGTGCATGCAATCCGCCCCCGCAGAATCAATCCTCGCCACACTCCCCAACACAATCACCGCCCCCGTTCCCATGCCCTACTCCCCCACCATCGACGAACTCCTCGTCTTCTCTTCCCCCTCCCAACATCCCACCGCAAAACTCCCCATGTTAATAGGCACAACAGACAACGAGTCCGGCCTGTTCCGCGTGTTCGTCCCGCCCCAACCTCACCTCTCCCCGGAGGAGGAGGATATATTCTGGCAAGCCGAAAACCAGCGCACCTTCGTCTGTCCCGCCGCACGGCGCGCCGCGCGGTCGGTCAGGGAGGGGAATCCGACGTGGCGGTATCGGTGGCATGGGGTCTTTGGGAATACGGAGCTGGCGAGGAACCCAAAGAGTGGGGCGTATCATGACTCGGAGGTGGCGGTGCTGTTTGGGAATGTGGATGAGACATTGGTAAAAAATACGCGGGAGGAGGAAGAGGTCGGGGGGTATATGAGGGGGGCGTGGGCTGCGTTTGCGAA
>MU854535.1:0-29490 GCA_033296685.1 Parachaetomium inaequale | reverse complement strand
TTTGCGAAGGATCCGGTGGGGGGGTTGGGGAGGTATACTGGGAGAGGGAGGGGGGAGGGGAAGGGGTGGCCGAGGTATGTGGCTGGGGAGGAGACGTTGGTTAGGCTTGGGTGGGAGGGCAAGACGGGGGTGAGTTTGGCTAGGGGGGACGCGTATGATACGGGGTGCTGAGTTGAGGAGGGAGTAATGGAAGGTGATTGAGAAGGAGGTGAGAGGAGGACATGAGAGAGGAGGTGGAAGGGGAAGGTGGGAGGATGAAGTGAGAGAGGGTAAGAGAGTGAGAGGGAGTGAAGGAGGTCGGGAAGGAAACAGTTGGCAGAGGGTTGAGCCAGCCGGTAGGTGCCCGACAGATTCAAAGACAACCAAGTATCATGTAATTTTAATAATTAAATCAAACCTTTCGCTTCTCAAGCTCAAGCACCAACCACTCTTTTCGTAACCACATGACCTGCCAACATGATGCCCAGCTGAGAAATGCCAGGTGGGCTATGCCTCTCTCCCTCATTCTTGACCCGCCAACGCCGCCCAATTTGTCTCCCTGCGCGTGCCCACGTGCGTTCGCGAGGTCGATTTCTAAGCAGAGGCTTCCTCAACGCGTGTCGTGGACAGATGCTGACCCGGTTGTAGCAGTACGGTGTCTTGGCCTCGATTTCTAAGCGCCAAGCATGTTACCCCTGAATGCAAACAAACCCCAGAAACGAACCTCGAGATAGTTGGCGTGCATAATTTGAGGCGGGTAAAGGCCCGAAAGGGATACGTCAAACGATAAAACAGCTTCGGCGTGACTCACTTGCTCTTGGCCCTGTCGACGATTACTGAACGACGCGAGAAGGCATGATGGTGTCTTGCGGTTGCATGGTGCCTGGGGGTTTGATGCGTGTCTCGCGGTTGAATCATGGCGTCGACGGTGGCCAGGCAAGATGATGGGCAAAGAAACCGGCGAGTTGAGCTGGGATCCAAGTCCAGGAGTGGGCATCATGGTCTTGGCTTTGTTGTGAACCAACAAGTATAAGAGGCCTAGTCCGGGCCTGTCTCCAACAATCCTCACCGCAGCGATCAGCTTCAGCAAAGCACACTCATCATCACAGTCACACTCAACACCAACTAACTCCAACCCCATTCAAAATGACGACCGTCACCTCCATCGGCATCGGCAACATGGGCGCCGCCCTGGCCGCAACCCTCCTCGCGTCCCCCAACCCCCCCGCCCTCACCATCTGGAACCGCACGGCCGACCGCCCCCTCGTCAAGTCCCTCATCACCCAGGGCGCTCACTTCGAGCCTTCCCTCGCGGCCGCCATCGCCCGCAGCACCACCCTCCTAATCTGCCTCCTCGACTACCCCTCCCTCACCTCGGCCCTCACCACCCTCTCCTCCACCACGCCCAACCCCCTCGCGGGCAAAACCATCATCAACGTCACCAACGGCACGCCCAACCAAGCCCGCGCAATGGAATCCCACCTCAAATCCCTCGGCGCAGCAGCCTACTTCGACGGCGGCATCATGGTGACCCCGCAACTGGTCGGCACGCCCGCATCCTTCGTCATCCTGAGCGGCGAGACCGAGGCCCTGTTCCACTCGTCCATCGCCGGCCTGCTCAAGCCCATCGGCGCGGTGCAGTACGTCTCCCCCGAGGTGGGGGCGGCCTCGCTGTACGACGTGGCCGCGCTGACGGCCATGTATGGCATGTTCATGGGCGCGTTTACGGGGATCGCGCTGCTGAAGAAGCAGCGCCTGCGGCAGGTTGGTGGGGAGGATGGGGAGAAGGTGTTGGCCAAGCCGGCGACGGACGCGGTCATGATGCCGGTGCTCAAGGCGCTGGTGCCGTACGTGAGTTTGTTGGCCGAGTGTGTGGACAAGGAGGATTGGATGAATGATTTGGGGAATCCGTTGGCCATGCAGGCTGCGGCTGGGAAGAATATCCTGCAGACGTGCGAGGAGGAGGGTGTGGATGGGGCCGGGGTGCGGTTCATCTCGCAGCTGATGGATCGAGGCGTGGAGGAGGGGTTTGGGGCGGGTGGTTTGGCGACTGTCGCGAAGTATCTGTTCAAGTGAGGGGGTTAGACGGGAGGAGGGGTGGGAGTGGGGCTTCGCTTGTTTTCTGTTGTGTAGGGGCAATGTATCAACAGAACGCTGTCTAGCTACCGTCAATAGCCTCTCATCAAGTAATTATGTTACTCCTCTTACCACCCGGCCTCGTTTCGTGCCCTTTGCTTGCCCCTCCAGTTGTTCCATGACCTCCAGATCTTGCCAATGCATGTGACTCGCCATTTTCTCACGGGACCACGAGAAGCAACAGTTCAGCCCACATCAAGTCATGGACATCGCTCATGTCAAGTCCCGTCCCCCGTCATGCGCCTTTTCCGCTGCCTTGTAACCATCGGCGACGTGTTCGAGGCATCGCTGTCCCCCGTCCCGTGCCTTTTCCGCTGCCTGGTAACCATCGGCGACGCGTTCGAGGCATCCTTCTAGTTGTCCCGACGTCTGCCGTGGTCGGAGTCGAGATGAAGCCCGAGTTCCGTATAGACAAGACGATCAAACTGGCCTGAAGCTCCAAGTCAGAAAACAGTCCCCTCTCCAAAGAGGGTCACGTACTTGGAGGCGTCGGCTGGATGCGCTGCGACAGAGCTGCCACCCTGGTCATGATGCTCCACGGCGTCGTCAGGTATGCCGGGCCCTCGAGGTCGTCGCCGGGGCGGAAGATGGACACTGCCATGGTGTATTCGCCGAGGTAATCGACCTTGACGTTGTCGAAAACGAAGTGGATGCGCGTCGTGCCATCCTGGCTGGGGCTTCTCGCCGCCGACTGGATCCAGTGGTTCGTGTGCTCAACCACGGGGGACGGGTCCAGGACTTCGATGTCGCTGTTGTCGTAAAAGATGGCGACGGTGGCTCGGTACGGCGGCAACGACTTGTCCACGGTGTCGGCTGGAACGCTTGCCATGACGACGAACGGCCGGAGTTTCTCGCTGATGTAGACCATGTCCTGGGGCTGCACAAGGAAGATGGCGTTTGGGCCGCTTGCTGTAGGTTGGGTAGCAGGCTGAGACGCGGCGGGGACTAGAGGGCTTGGATCGCTCGGTAGGGCGGCCTTTGCCTTCTTGATGGCCGGAGGTTCCCGCGCGTCATGGTCGGATGGAGATGGTTTGGTCTTGGGGCTGGTCGCGCCGGACCGGGCAGGCTTTTTGGTCCGCGCCATGATGGATAATTGGGGCTAAAAGAATAGTAATTCAGTCGAGGTAAAATATCGGTGAGCGGTCGTGCCACTCAGGTAGCGAGTTGGCTTTTTGCCAGTGACCTGTCTTGGTGAATGGCACTTGCCGATCGGAACGAAGACAAAGTGCCGA
Source organism: Parachaetomium inaequale (assembly GCA_033296685.1). Lineage (NCBI taxonomy): Eukaryota > Fungi > Ascomycota > Sordariomycetes > Sordariales > Chaetomiaceae > Parachaetomium > Parachaetomium inaequale. The sequence goes on along the minus strand of MU854535.1, from coordinate 26,143 downwards.
CTCGTTGGAAGGTGTGGCGTGGGTGCCTGGGAGAATATGCTGGCCGGAGGGGAAGGTGTCAGGTACTTATACCCAGCGAGCACCCCTTCTCCCGTTCTTTCCCTCAACATGACAGCTGCCTCAAACCGACTTCCAGTCAGGCCAACCACAGCAGGGCACCTGAGAATTGGACAGTGTGCACCCGTCATTGTTACCGGCAAGGCACTGTACTGGCACTAGCATCTTCTTTCCTTTGAAGGCTCTCCATCATGAATATGGATGCCATTGCTTTTCTCACCCATTCATTGTCCCTGGCTCCGCACATAGCCTTTGCCAGGTCTGGCCAGGTCCACTACTTCAAGATGAAAGAGACTTGCAACTGGATCATCTACTGGCCATGTTAGCAACAATGCCAGCCATCTAACGCAGCAATGCTAGTCCTCAATATATTATGCTTCCTCGCACTCCATGTGAGCCACGGTCATGATTGTTCCTAGGGCTGTTTGTCGGCCGAACTAAGAACTCAGCGGCTCCTTGCGGCAAAGTCCAGGTGGCCTGCCCGGCTACATCCTGCCGCTTTCCTTATTGGCACACTCAGCTTGACGTGTCTCCTGATGTTGGCAATTGGGGCATCGCGGCCGTGCTGGCAAGAGTGCGAACCAACTCGCGGAACAAAGCAACTTGCCCTACGCTGGGATCACACGCTCCCCATGTTCAACCAACGCCCGTTGTCAATGTTCAAGCGCACCAACAATACCATGTCGACACTGCTCCTCTCCCAACATCAAGCCTCACATGAGCATCGAAGCAACCCCTTGTGGTCAGAACCACGTACCATGACACAGCCGTAAAAGAACTGGAAAGAACTCGCGAGACAGCCGCGAAGGCCTTGCTTGATCGAGGTGGTCAATTCCGTCCCTGAAGGCCAACAAGACTTGGGACAGCTTCAACTTTGTAAGTGCTAACATCTCCTCCATGACCACATCCTCTTCGTGTAGCGCCAACTCAGTATTTAGCCAAGAGAACGTTGGACTACATCGAGTACGTCCGCGGCATCAAGGCCGGTCGGGAAATGGAACCTTTCTGGCAGTGAGCAGCATGAGCAAAAGTACGTGGAAGAGAGGACCAAGTGTTTTAGCCATGAAGGCCCGCAGCTGAGTTTGTTGGTGGGGAGGATGGTGGTCCCTTGACGCATCTAGCATGGGAGAATGTGGGATTTGAAAGGGATGACAGGTTCAGCCTTTTGCTTTAGGTAGTAACCCAGTGTTGCCTTGATGGCTTGTTTCGAAGTGACGCAAGCAGTAATGACTAGTGCTATAGGCAAGATGGTCGCGGCCTGAAACAACTTCTTCTTGAGCACGTGGAAAGCCCGAGTCGTGCATTCTCATTCAAGACTATCCGGGTCGTTAGAAAGCAAGGGGCAGAGTAGGTACCTTGCCCTCGCCACGCTTTCTGGTCATACGGAGACGCAGTAAATTGTCGTCACATAACACTGCTAACAGTTCTCCTACTCAAACCCGACATAGCTGCTACCCCCATTTCACTGCTCTCGTTCGTTTCCGCTTGATCCCCCTCACTTCTTACCGGCACTGAAGACGGGCAAGCTAAGGGGCGGCAGCCCCGCGTCCTTGGTCACATCACGGCGCTGCGGTTGCCGCTTGGGCAGCTTCAGGGCGGCCCAGCTCTTGGGAACCCAGTCAACGCCGCCGTGGTCAGCAGCGTCCGCCGACTCGCAGTAGTCTTCTGCCAGACGGCTCAGACGGGCAGCCGACATCTTGCTCCGGACGATGGGGGAGGGGGCACTGATGTATTGGTACGTAGATGGTCAGAAACAAGTTCACATTTTGAGTTGCGGTGTTGACCACGACAGCAGACTTACCCGTTGTACGCCAGCGTTGCCAGCAGGTCGCCGCGCTGGTTGAACTTGGCGTCGGACATGAGGAAGATGCCGCTGCCGGGCAAGAAGAGCTTGTGCTGGTTCTGCAGGGCGGCCGACAGGTTGTTGATCAGCCAGTCGATGTTCTGATCCAGGTAGCCGGTGATCCAGGCGTCGATCTGGTCCACGTAGCTCGCGTAGTCAATCTTCCAGGTGATGCCGTCGTCGGTGCTGGAGTGGGTGGTTGTCACGGACGGCGTACCGTCATCGTAGCGCGTGATGTCCAGCCCGCCGTCGGTCACGGCGCCCATGACAAAGTCGAGATGCCAGTCGGAGTTGAGCGTCATGGTGGAGCTATCGGCAGTCGGCGCGGAAGTGCGCCATCATGTCAGTCGTCGTACATTGAACGACCTACTGGGAGGTAATACTGACTTGCCACCTCCATCGTATTCGAGCTTGAAGAAAAATTGGCTGCTGCCCGAGATGGAGATCTTTTGGCCGCCGGCATCGAAGGAGATGCTTGTGGACGAGGATGCTAAGAATCCGAACAAGTGCGCGTGTCTGCATTAGAACTAGACTCAACCCTCACAGAAGCAATCAGATCAACGTCAACTCACCGTTGTCGTACGCCTGGGCGGAATCCCCAAAGTTGCCAGTGGCAGAAGCCACGGGGCTGTCGAGCTCGCCGCCGTTCCAGCTGAGGTTGCTAAAGTCAAAGTAGGGGTCGGTGTCCGAGGTGTGGGATGTATTGGCCCCAAAACTAAACCTTGGCCCGCACTCCATGTCCCAGTTGGGGTCACTGGATGCGGCCAAGTAAGGTTCCTGGGGGATCAGCTGCATCTCCTGGTTGACCTTCTTCAGCAGCGGGAGCATCCATCGGTCCCAGAAGAGGCGCGTGTTCATGCACAGGACCGCCGAGTCGTCGACAAAGGTGCCCGAGAAGGTGATGCCGACGGGCTCCGGAGGTGTGGTGAAGTCGGACATGGTCAGGTAGCAGAGGGCGTTCTCGTCAATGCCGTCCACCTTGCTGCCGGTGCCGTTCGGGTCCGTGGCCGGGTCGTGCCAGGCGTAGTTGTAGTAGTCGATCGAGGTTGGCACGAAGCTCGGAGCGTTTGCGTTGAGCGTGCCCGAAGGGTCGCCCTGGAGAATAGCCCCGATGATGTTGGTTGCTCCGGAGGATGTCACCGACATCCACTGCGACATGAAGATGCCAAAGTTGGCCTGGATGGCCGCGGTTTCCTGGCTCCAGTCCACGCCATTGAAGGTGCTTCTCTTGAGGTCGTAGATGGCGGAGGCTGTTGTCCAGGTTAGATCTAGAATTTGAACACATACATAGCCGTGGCGACTCACTTGAGGCATCGATGTACAGCTGGGCAATGGAAAACACATCGTTCTTGAAACCAGTCTTGTCTGCGTAGTACTGCCAGTCCGTGTCGCCCTTGAGGATGATCTTCCGTGCTGTGGTTGCATCAGATTAGTTAGTCTGACAAACTCTTGCTCACAAGACAGCTCACAGATCTTGACCGGGACGGCGATGCTCCAGTCAGTCGTGTCAAAGCTCTTCATGTCCAGGTCTGCCGGATCGTTGCTGACGTAGAGTTTGAGGGTGCCCGACTGCATCTTCAGATAGTAGTACAGCTGGACAGACTCCTGGTTGTTGACCTGCAACGAGATGACAGGCGCATCCAGCTGGCAGTCCAGGGACTGGCCATCGCGGAGGCTCAGCTTGTACGAGAGAAGAGGCGAGTCGTCGGGCGCGACAGCCCACATGTTGTACAGTTCATCGTTGATGGTCTTTTGGCTGAGGACGATGATCTGATCGTACGGGTTGGGGTTGGTCCGATGAGTCTGGCTCCATGCGAATGTGTCGCCCATGTTGACGGCCGTGTCTGGTGAGGATGAAGTATGATGGTTCAAGACTTGGTCGATGAGTAGATCGTACGCAGCTTGACAAGAAGAAGTGCCTTGCCGTGAGAATTGGTTCGAGTCTCGAGCAGGTACTTATATCATTTTTTCGTGACCCTGATAGCCCCTATTCAGTTGGCATGGCATCAAAGCCGCGTCGTGTGAAGTTTCAGCGAATCAGACAACTACGAGCTGGAGGGTGGTATTCCATTCCGTTTTAGACGACCGACGGCTCAGTAGCGAGCTGAAGGTTGCTAGAGACGGCCTGTCGCCGTCCCCTCAAAACGCACGCAACCACACTCAAGCCAAAAATGGCTCCCCAGAGGGCAGCTGAACACGCTTGCCGACCAAAGAAAACGCCAATTTCCTGACTTCAGCTTTCTCCTACCTTCGCCGAGGTTGTGTTGTCCTCCAGATGCGTACACCCACATTCCTGGTCAACATACCGGCCCTTCCACGGCATGAACGGTGAGGGGAGCATACATAGCATGCAACCACTCTGGCAAAATATTCAAGTTGCTACACGTTCCGCAGCAGCCAGGAAACACGAAACTCTGCAAGTATGATTGGCGGAACTGATACTCGTATGTTGATGCGCTTCACTTCAGCTTCATCCTGCTCGCTTCCTCGAGCTCAGCTTGACCCTGCTCGCTCATCATCTCTGGATTCGGCTTGTAACACAGAGCAGAGGCATTCATGAGCATGATTCCAGTGTGTTCCGTCCACATGATAGGGTAATGTTGTCCAGGCGCAGCTGTAACACTCGGTGGCAGTTTCTGGATATTCCTACTCGGCCTCTGTTGGCCACCTTACTCTCCCTCCTCGATGCTGATTTTTTGTCGGGCGACGTTCAAGTACAAAACGACGACACTTAGTACCACTGGTACTCGCCATATTCTACACCGTCCAATATATACTCCATCTGCCCCCCTCCCCTTCTTATGCAGCTCCCTGTATTTGTCCAAGCCCATCGTCCCTGCTTCGAGTTTCTCTTCACCCAAGACAAAGACAGCCACAATGATCACCATCAAGACGCAGGCAGAATGCATGACAAACCTCGTCCCAGCAGCCTCGGTGCCGGCCGAGAAGCGCTTTGTTGCCTTCCTGGATGCAAGCTCCAGCCCGGCACTCTTCTCTCTCAGCAATGCCGGCCAGCTGAACCTGATCCTCGACCACACTGGAATCCCAACCATTGTCGACTTTGGCCAGAAGATTGGCATTGACGACGAACATGAAGTGGTGGCTTTTGACGCCAGGCAAACGTCGGATGGCAAGATCAGCATCGCCGTGGCCACTAACCAGGGAGGCGGCAACTACGGCCTCTGTCTCGTGCCTTCGATAGCCCCTGGAGACCTGGAGCAAGACAAGCTGCCTGAGAGTTCCATTATTCGCAACAGCCAACCGCTCCCAACCACCTACGAAGTCTACATGGTATGTGGCTACCTGATCTTGACTACACGCACGTCCTAACAGAGAGGACTGGAATACAGAGTGATTTCACCAAGAATGAACAGCCCCTGGTCTTCCTCGCATTCCATCCGCCGGAGAGCCTCAGCGAAGAAAGCCAGCTCGGCTTCGTCAATGTCGTCCTCGACACCAGCACCGGCAACCTGTCGCTGGAAGTCGACAGGAGCTGGAAGCTGGCCACGAACCCCGAGGCAATCCTGGCTGTCGCCTTCGGGACCTGCCGCGTTGGCTCGGGCGCCTTTGTGCTGTACAAGAGCTCGGCGGGCCTCAAGCTCCAGTTCCGCACCTTCAAAGGTCACAACTTTCAGGTCGAGCCCGTGTGCCCGTCAGGGGCAACATGCCTAGCCACGTACATCGACCCAAAGACGGGCCACTCGGTGCTTCTTGTAGGAGGCGACCAGGTCACCCAGTTCACGGCCCAGCAGTACGTCTCGCCCACTTCGGCCGGCACAACAATCATCGACAGCTCGGCAACCCCGGGCCTGAGGGGGCTCCATGCATCTGTCTGCAACCAGACCGTGTCGGTGTGGTTCACCACCAAAACCGACAGCGCATACTGCTACACTGCGGACGTTGCTTCGATGACCTCGGGTCTCCTCGTTCCCATCCTTGCCGAGGGCCGTGGCGGCAAGTTGTCTGGCCTGTTGGAAGTCGTTTCGCCGGACGACCAAGCCGTGGTCAAGATGCTCCTCTCGGCCGACCACAAGGGCAATGTGACGCTGCTCCAGCAGGCGCCCGACACCAAGATCTGGCGAAAACGGCCCTTCTACGCCTCGTCGAGGACAAACAACGTCGCGCTCCACGGCCACGCAGTCCGGTTCCAGCCCATCGCCGAAGACCTGAACGAGGACCAGCAAAAGGCCATCGGGTTCTGCAAGCTGCGCCTAGTCAGCACGGGGTACCTGCGGGCCGTCGTCAACGGGCAGATCGCCAGCATCACGGCGGACGGCGACTGGTACCAGACGGGGCTCGACGGGTCGCTGACCGTCTTCTCCGAGTCCAAGGACGTCCCGAGCACCCTGGTGCACGTTACCGGGCTCAAGACGCGTGCAGGCGTTGAGATGCCCATCTCCGTCGACGGATCCAGCGACCCGACCGAGAAGCTCGTCGCCAACCTCCGCGCCATCAAGACGGGCCAGGACCTGCTCGACGCCAAGACCCAGACGGGGGACTATCTGGTCCCGCAGGGGTCTATCTCGACTGCGGATGCGGGCAAGGCGGTTGACTCGCTCCATATGCTCATGGACCATCTCGACGAGAAGAAGGCGGCGATGGCGCTGCATGTCCAGAAGACGGGGGTCATCCCCAAGCAGGGAGATGTCTTTGGCGTGCTGGATGATGTCTGGGAGGCCTTCAACTACGTTGAAGAGAAGGTGGAAGAGGCGGCTGACTGGGTGGTTAAGCTACTCGGTAAGTGTCAACCGGGATCGACGATCGTACTCTTGCTGACCGCTGCCGACAGATGAGGGGGTCAAACTCACGGTCACCCTCTTTGGCGAGGTCTACGAGTTCGTCACCAAGACGATCGACTCGGTCAAGAAGGCCATCTCTTGGGTCCTGGCCAAGGTCGAGATCGGCATCAAGAAGATCATCGCGTTTGCCGGCTTCCTCTTCAACTGGGACGACATCCTCCAGACCTCGGACAACTTTGCGGCCCTGTTCAACGCCGGCTTGGCCTTCAGCCAGGACAAGCTGGCCTCGCTCAACCGCGACACCAAGTCATGGCTCGAAACGCTGCGCGGGGCCGTCACCGACCAGGGCTGGGTCGAGGCCGCCCCCGTCACCGACCAGGACGTCAAGGACGACGTTCCCAAGGATCCCAAGTCCGAAGTCATGCACGGCACGCCCTTCAACTTTTCGTCGTACCAGCTATCTCACGGAGGAGCTCTCTCTGGGGCCACGGTCCCTGGTAAGCTGCCACCCCCTATTAACCCGTTGCCCTACTTTCTCGGCACAGTACCTACCTAACCTCTCAAAACAGATGCCCAAGACAGCGGGTTCACGGACCTGGGAACCCTCTTCCAGAAGGAATTTGACCGGCTAGGCGCCTACATATCCAATATTTCAGGCGACCTGATGAACCTCCTCACCGGCACGCACGACACGGATAAGATCGTGGCGGGCATCGGCAGCCAGACCATCGATCTCGCGCTCAGCATGCTCGAGGACGTAGTCGACGCGGTGCTGGGCGCGCTCAGCACGGTTCTCTCGCTGCTCGACACGCTCGGCAACGCCGAGGTCGAGGTGCCCATCTTCACGGCGCTGTGGAAGCGCATCACCAAGGGCCGCCCGCTGACGCTGCTCAACTTCTTCTCGCTCGTGCTCGCCGTCCCCGCCACCATCCTGTACAAGCTGGTGTTTGGTGTCAAGCCCCCCGCGCTCAAGGACCGCCTGACGGGGGAGACGCTGGCGCTGTACGTCGCCGGCGAGCCCATCCCCGGCGACGCCCAGTTGAGCCAGGACCTGCGCGGGTTCGTGCCCGCCTCCGACATTGTCGTGACGCACCTCCTGGCTGAGATTGGGCTGGTGTTCTCGGCCTTGGACCACCTGAACCCGGCAGGCGGCGGCATGCTGGCGGGGACGGAGCTTGCAGCATCGGGGCTGTACCAGTTCCGGGGTCCAAGGACGAAAGCAGGCGCTGGGATGGGGGCGCTCCTTGACCTGCCCAGTCCTCTGAAGAAGCTTAAGGATATCTTTGACGGCGGCCTGCTCGACTTGTTCAGTGTCATCAACAACATACCCCCGAAAGAGGGGGATACGGAACTCCAGCACAAGTTCCGGTGGATTGTAAGCACCAAATCTACCTCTGTTTCCCTCTCTCTTCCTTCCACCCTCTATTAGATGGCTCAACTCTTCTCTCTCTTTTCGTTTGTCTTTCTTCTTTCTACATATGTATTCGCCATATTATGGATTGCTAATCCTCCCCTCCTCTCATCAGGCATGGGGCATCGACACATTCGTCCGATCCGTCAAGTTCTTCACCGGCAAGTTCAACGTAGGCGAGCAAACAGCCAAGGAGGTCAACGTGGTCATCGGCTGCGCGGCGACGGCCGTCGACTCGTTCCTGCGGTTCGGGATCGCGGGCGAGGAGTACCTCAAGACGGCGAAGCAAAAAAAGTCGTACATAGTGCTCATCTTCCAGACCATCGACATTGGCCTGCGGATGGGCGCCATGGGCACGGAAACTTTCGAGGTCTTCTTCGCCAAGGACCCCAACACCGTCGCCGACGCCCTCGTGCTGCGGCAGGGGCTGACGTATGGGCGGACCGCTTTCAAGTTGGTGGCGTATCTTATTGAGAAGTACCATTTCGGTTAGTAGGCACGGGGTTTTGTGTGTTGAATACGGTAGGTCAGGTTGGGTCATGTTTCCATAACGTTCAATGTGTTTGATGGGGGTGCGTTTGTTTTTACCTGTTAGTAGCAACCCGTACATGTTCTCGTTACCCTGGCAGCGCTGGTGCAACATAATAAAGCTGTGCCAAAGAAACACGAACGACCAATGATGGAGGCCTGGCCCTTTCCTTTCCAAAGACAGCAAATTCCAGAGACCCAACTTACAGCCATGCCTGTCCCCCCGTGCTCTTGTTTGTGTTTTAGCTCTCCCGGTGTGATGAAAAGCAGTCACTGGTATGATCTTCCAAACACCTAGTTGATATACCGCCATATTTCAAACCAGTAGTTACCTCTACACTCTCAGACCATCTCCCATATCGACGCACCACCCTACCCCGTCCGCCGCCATCTCTTAACCGCACACCATCCACGCTCAACCATGGCAGATATCGATATCGCCGTCGATTACACCCTGCGGTCTCTGACCCTCAGCGAAAAGGTCTTGGCCCACGAGCTGCTTTACTCGGAGCAGTACTATGAACCCAGCCAGTCGGTGTGGTTGCGGGCCCCGAGCTTGAATTTACACGAAGCCATCGTCAAGGCCCGCGCCGGTGCTAAGGCCCAGGAGCCGTCGTTCGCGGTCCGAAACTTCTCCCTCGTCTGCGACACCTTGACCATCGACTCGCCCCAGGCCATTGCGCCTGATGCGGCCCGCGTTTTCCACATTGACATTTTCGCGCGGCGCATCATCGCCCCGGAGGCCGCAAGTGGCACACCCAGCCTGTCCCTGGAATCGGTTCCGGGGTGCAGCATCTCGTTCGGTACGCCGCAGCTGCCACAGGACTTTGAGCTCCAGTTCATCCCGGTGGACGACAAAAGCACCAGAGTCAAGCCACTGGTGGACGCCGACAAGTTCTACGTGATGGTCCAACACCAGCAGGGCAGCCGCTTCCCGCAACTGCAGCTCGGCCCGCCGGACTCGTTCCTCAACACCATCAACTACCTCGACCGCATCGACGAGACCGGCCACATCAGGCCCGGCAGCCAGCTCAACGATGACCTGCCCCGCCTGCTCCAGATGCAGCTGCTCGTCGCCCAGGCCCACGCCGGCACCAACCGGGCCCTCGGCATCGAGCTCCTCAACTACGTCGTCGCGGCCACGGCCACCCCCTACGCGCTGCAGCTCAATTGCCAGGAGACCTCGCTGCGCAACGCCCTGGCCCTGGAGGCCGACGTCATGGCCGTGCCCTCGGTCAACATCTACGCCAGCAAGCAGGTCCTCAAGGCGCGGCTCGCCGCAGCCATGGCCTTTGAGAATGCGTTCCAGAACTTCTCCAGCCAGGCGCACAGCCAGAAGAACCAGACCGCGGTCGCCCTCGACCTGCTCGCCAAGAGCGACGACGCCGCCGAGACGTACAAGTTCCTGGTCGGCATCCGCCAGCGCGACTACGACAGCGCCGTCAAGGCCTATGAAACGGCGAGCGCGACCTTTGCCCAGAACGAGCAGGACATTGACCGGCTGACCAGGGAGTTCGAGGCGGGCATCGACAAGTACAAAAAGGCCCAGGAGGTGAAGGCCAACAAGGCGGTGTTGAAGGGCATCTTTAAGGTTTTCGTTGCCGTCGTCGCGACGGTTGCGACAGCGGGCGCCGCCGCGCCAGTAGCTGTCGGGGCGGCGGGCGCGGCGGCAACGACGGCGGTCAAGACGGTGTCGTTGTTCAAGAAGCTCAAGGCCATCTTCGACAAGCTCAAGAAGGTCTACGAAAAGATCAAGCCCATGATCAAGAAGCTCAAGGAGCTGGTCAAGACGGCGATGGAGGTCGTCAGCGTCCTCGGGAAGGTCGCCGATGCGGCCAAGGAGGTCAAAGCCCTACAGCCCGGCGCGCAGTCGCCGGACGTGTATAACGCGACGGCCGAGTGGCGCCGGTTCAACCTCCGGCTCGTGGACATGGAGGAATCCCTGCGCGAGTACGACATCGAGGGCAAGCGGCCCTTCTTCACGGCCCTCAAGACACTAGTCATCAACGGCGAAGCCTTCATCCAGACCCAGGCAAACGTGGTCGTCAAGAGCGACGAGCTCGCCACCGCCGTCCTCCAGAGCAAGATGGAGAAGCGGAACCACGACCGGCTCTCCACCATGTGCTATGTCTCGTCCACCGACGAAGCCGTGTTTGGCTTGCTGCGCCGGGCCATGTTCGACCGGCTGCTGTCGATCCGGTCCCTCGTCTACGGCAACTTCTCGACGTACCTCTCGACGTACAACTACCACACCCTCCTCCCGGAAGCCGTCATCTCGCTGTCGCCCGTCAAGCCCATCGTCGACTACCTCGAGGACGCGGCCAAGCTCCAGGGCGCCGTCGTGTCGTTCGGGTCGCGCGTGCTGGTCCAGTCGCGCTGGTTCAGGCTGCGCACCCTGGCAGGACACGCGACGGCCGAAGGACTCGCGGCGCAGCTGCGGGACAAGGGCGCCGTCAGCGTCAGTGTCGACCCCGCGGCCGCCGTCTGGGAGGGCTTCAGGCGCATCCGGATGGGCGCGGTGCGGTGCTACCTAGACGGGGTCAAGACGACAAGCGGCGGGGGCATCATCCGTCTGCAGCTACACACGGCGCCGCACTTTTTTGACCGTGATCTTCTCCTGACACCTGAAGCGCGTGAGGAGGAGACTGGGAAGGGGGGAGAAGACGAAGACGAAGACTCGGTACCAGCCTCGGACAGGGCGGGCGAGGAGGAGCCCGAAAAGGAGGAGCATGTGGAGCCGCCCATCTTGACGCGTAGTTTCTTGGGCGACAGTCGAACGCTGCTGTTCGAGTACCAACCGGAAAGCGGCGCCGTGGTCTGTGATGGCAAGTTTGGACAGAGCCTAGACTATACCAAGCACACGCCCATGACGACCTGGGACATTCGGGTTGTTGAACGCAGGGCGTGTGAAGAGGGAGCTGGTGTCGATTTCAGCGGGGTCAAGGGGGTGGTGATGGAGTTTGAGTGCGATGTCGTTTGGGTGGGAGTCTGAGCCTGAAAAGCGCGTTTTCCGTCTCGGTGGGTAGAGTTGGCAGAGGAGGGTGAATTCGACTCATATGATAAGCTCTCGTAGTCACCTCGGTACGGTAAACTGGTTCCTTGCAATGTTGGTCAAGTCTCGGTATTCAAGTGTCCTTGATATCTCAATTCTTCCCAAGGATAGCAGTGTCAATCGGACGGTCCGCCGCTGATATCGTATACTCACGAGTATGAGAATGACTCGGTGACTGCGGGCTGAGAGCAAGTGATAGAAGGAGTTCCGGATTTCGCGAGCTCCTCTCTGATGTACTTCACATCTCCAACTTAAAAATTTCAGGTTGGTGGCCAGACTGGCTCGAAGCCGCCCCCTATGCACAGGCCTTGCCCAATCTGGGGCCACTCCTGGCACAAAACAAATGAATAAACGGCTCCGACCTTTGTACATGAATAATGCCCATGTGATCAAACGCCGACTTGCTCAGATCAACACTCAGTTCCGCGACTGAACCTCCCCTGTGTTTGGGAGCTGGCGGTCAGTGGCTCGCAAGCGCCCCCTGCCCCCTCAAACCATCTGAGGCAGCTCTTGCCATGCTGCCTTCCACCGCGATTTAGGCTGCCGCCGTCGTTTGTGTCCTCGTGGTAAAAACAGCAAGAGCGCCCAATGGCCCAAGATACAAGGGAAGAGCAGGGTTGGAGGAAGTTGCAGTTCGCCTCGACACCGCAACCCGCCCGGTTGAGAATATTGGAGGACCCTGGCTTTTGGACTTGGGAGTCGTGCTGCAACGATTGTCTGGCGTGTTTCCCGGTGAGAATTGTCGTAACTACCTACCCAGATGGGCGAGCTATCACGGTGTTTCTCGGGCCCGTGTTCCTGCGATGGTTGCGCCGAGCCCTGGTGCTCCTTCCCAGCTCTGATTGCTAGAGTCGAAGCACTCCTGCCTCCCCGCGAAGACACGAGGCAGATGTCAGCCCACTCCATGGTCCTCCTTCCTTGGGGTGAGCAGTCCGCGTCACCGGCATGTGAAAGAAGTGCACGTGCAGGCGTCCAGCTCTGGGGATTTAAACTCGTATCCCCTCTGACTCCTCTGCGTCTCTTCTTCTTCTTTCTTCATTCAGGTGAGCGAGTCCTCTCATTATTCTTATTTCCCGCTTCCCCACTGATGGAACTTCTGCTCTGCGTGCCTAGGGGGCTGTCCGTCTGCACCGTCATGTGCTGACTGGTCCCCAATGAGGGTTACGTACCCAGAAGGATTCTGCAAAGCCGTTCGCGGTAGATCAACCGGACATCCGGGGCTGCGTGCTGGTCTGTTGGTGTCCTGGTCGCATCTCCATGGCCAGGACATGGGACACAGTGTAGCTACATTTCTCCCCTTCTCTCCTTGAGCCTGTGACTGTGTGATCTCCATTGCCAATGTGTTTGTCTCCGCGCCGTTCCATCTCTCATGAAGATTTCCTCATGGTGAATGTTTCTCGATGCGAACCTGTCAAGTGGTTAATGCCGGATTGATGCCCGTGAAGTGAGTCCCAAGCCGACCGCGATGCCTGGCATATGTTCTGGCATCGGCTTTCCAGCGAGAGTTCCCTGAGATTCCAGGAGACTTCAGACCACGGAAGTGACGGAACTGGGAGTAATGCACCTGTATGTGCCTTCCCAGTCCAGGCCATCAGCCCATCACCCGCAGCGTCACCTGAAAAGTGGGCCCTGCAATCTTGCGGCCTTGCCCGGTCTCAAAACTCCCAAGCTGTTCGACGAGTTTCATCAGTTTCTCATCGAACTTCAACTTCTGGGTGCGTGACCTTCATATGCCAACAGCAGACATTGGCCGCTTGCCGCCCCAATGGCAAGCGATATTCCTCCTGATTACTTGCCGCCTTGACAGGCAAGTGCGGTCCCGCGGGTTCAATTGAGCCATGATGAAGCCAAAGCTGAGCTCACAGTCGAAGCCGCGAACTTTCTCCCCGGCGAGTGCCCGAGAAAATCCCATCCCGCGTCACTCAATCGGGGCGGTTTTAGCACCATTGCACCTTGTTTTTTCCCCAAGTTCTTTGGGTCCGCATTCCGGTGCTGCCAATTGTTCCCGCGAGGTAATTATGCGTCCGATGGTTTTTCTTACGTTCAATGTTGACGCCGTTGAGCAATGCTACATTTCCGTCCTTGCTTGCAGATAACGTTCCCTCTTTCATAACGTTCCTCTTTGATAACGTTCCTCTTTGATAACGTTCCCTCTTTCAGCTCGGTGCATTGCTCGTTCGTTCTGTTGCGATCAACTGGAATTGTGCTTGGCATTGCACTCCAGTATTGACCCGGACAGTCAAACGGCCGAGTCGGCCATTGCCCTTCTAATGATCTGGGATTGGGTCGGCAAACGTTTCCTCATGGCGCTCAAATGTGGACTTTCGAGGCGGTTGAGTGCTGCAGGTGGTGTCTCTTGGTCCAACTGCCCAAGCCCGCCGTCGAGCATCCCCCATCACCGTCCCACTCCACTGACCAAGCCTGGGCTCTTTTGAACACTAATCATAACCACATCGTTATCTGTCTCCGAGTCCACGGAATCCTGAGGCTCCATGGGCCAGGCGTATCCTTTTATCGGCCCCGGTGTCCCGAACCCGCGCCAGGTGCAAGCGCATGCGACAATTCGACACACAACGTACCGCGTATGGGTCTCAGGTACAACCTCCTGCTCGGCCATCATCTCGCCCTCTGACGCATCCCATCGCGCCTCTACGGCCAAGGAGAAAAAGAGGACCAAGGTGACGGAAATGCCCTGTGCCTTCAACCACCGAGATTCTCAATCAAGCCCTGAACAACACCGTCCTGGGGTAGTCCCCGTGCAGCCAGGCGCCGCACCTTGGCCGCCGCCCCTCTCAGGAACCAGCAGCCTTGAGCCTCAGCCCGGTCAACCAGCACAGACCAGTGCGCGAGTACGACAAGCGCCGCGTGGCTCTGGCGCGCCAGCATCTGGTGGATGAAGTGCACCGGCACCCTCGCCAGCCACGACTCCATGCCCCTCCACGCCGCGTGCCTGCTGCATCTGACGTCGTCGCCCGAGGTACCATGGGCGGCATAGCTCAGGGAGCAGCAGTCGACTAGCGTGTCGACGGCAGAGAGCGTGGCGAAGAAGTCGAGGGCGCTGTCCGGTTTCCCTAGCGGGTGCATGCGGTGGGGGAGGGTGCGGATGCGTTCCAGCAGGGCGGGGGGCGCGACACCAGGGAGGAGCTGACTGGGTACATCGGTCATGCTCTGGTCGTTGGACGTTCCTTCAGGCAGAATTTCGGTGCTGCCGGCCGCTGAGCGGAGAGCAAACTCTGGGTTGTCACAGCCTCGAATGGTCCGGATGAAGGTGTGTAGTTCAAAAGGGGCTGATTCCCGATCCAAATCCGGGCAGGCAAGATCCGGCGGCTCGGTCTCAGTTTCCGTCTCGGTCATCCAGCGGCAACAGCGGTGAATGCAGGCCATCTGGGCGCCTGTCTTCATCTGGGCCTCCTCAGTGCAGGCCGCCGCGAGGGAACCACACTTCACCTCCCCCCAACCAGCCGAGAATTCTTGCAGAAACCACGCCGCCCGCTCCAGGTGTGCTCGCTTGCTCGTCTCGTCGTGGTCCGAAAGAGCAGCTAGGTGACTCGCCGAGATGGTTAGCAACCCGCACATCAGCCAATGCACGTCCAGAGCTTGTGCGACAACGTCCACGTGCCAATACTTCGCGGCATTTTGGTGGTTGTGGGTATTATCGGGCAGCGTCAGACTCGTCGTGGTCGTAAAGTGGTGAAAGTATTTGAGCGTTTCTAGGTCAAGCGTGAATGTGGCCCTCCTGGGCCCCGATGGGGGTGTTGGTGTTTGCAGGCCGTGTGTCGGTGCGGTCATAGAGTCGAGTCTATTGCCGCGCTGTGCAACAACCGCCTCATCACCAGCGACGGGAGACGGTGTTCTCGCCCCGGCCCCGGCCCCAGCCCCGGCCCCAGGTGACGCAACCTCGAAATACCTCAGTTTAGTCCCCCGGAAGAACGTCTGAAGATGCACCTCGCGGGCAGCGGACTCAGGAGTGTCGCTCACGCCATGGCTCTCGCTCCAGTGGCGCCTCATCCGCTTGGAGCTGGCACAGAGGTTCTCGCACCCCGCGGCCGTGCATCGGTAGCCCATAATGATGGGCAGTCCGTCCACGGCCGGGGAGCCCGCGGGCGGAAGCGGCACGTCATCTGGCTCTGAGATGTCCAGTCCGGCGATCGAGGATAATAAGCGCTGCCGTTCACCGCGGTAGATCTTGTGCCGGAGCAAGTGGCTTCCCAAGGCGCTTTTCTGGATGGCGTACTTGCACTCGCGGCAGATTAGTACGCGGTGGGTTGCGTTGTACGAGAGAAGCTGGCTCGTGCTGACTGTGGTGGTCATGTTTGCGTGAGGTCACTGAGATGCATGGGAAAGATGCTCTCTCTGGGCTGTCCGAACTTGGAAGAGTCGGCCGAGGAGTCGAGACCTCCTGTGTCTGTTGGATGGCTCGGACCAATCAATTGCCCTTGATCAGTCCCACTTTGTACCTCTGCTTACCTGCTTTTTCCAATGGTGTTCCAGAACGGCACCAGGGGTTTGGAACGGCATGTGGGATTCCGGGGTCGGGTTCTGCGACGACAGCAACTGAGCAAAGGTATCTACGCCAATGTTAACAAGCCCAAGTCGGTTACAAATGTGTCTTGTAAGCGGCTTTGTAATCCCGTTGTTGCCGCAACGATGCTGTGATGCTCACCACGAGAGGAAACTCGAAGTATTTAACCTGGCCATGGGGACCTGCTGCTTGCTACTTACTTTCTTACCATCCTTTCTACCATCTCCCAACTATCCCATCCACAAGATAATCAGAAATGGCATCCAACAAGGCTGCATGGCTCCGCGAAGCCAATACCCCCCCGGAGGTGGGTGAAGCACCCATGCCGACGGCCGGGCCCAACGAACTCGTCATCCGAAACGCCGCCGTGGCCATCAACCCGCTGGACTGCCACATGTTGAGCGCCGGGGTCTTCGTCAAGGAGTGGCCCGCCATTTTCGGCTGCGATGTGGCCGGCGTCGTCCACGAAGTCGGATCAGACGTGTCTGGCCGTTTCAACGTTGGCGATCGCGTTATTGGGTAGGTGCCTCACGACGGGATCTACGTCCACAGCGCAAAGACACAAACTAACCTTGTGGATTTACACATAGACACGCCATCAACCTCGTCAGCGGCCGGCCCCAGGACGGCGCGTTCGCCCTGTACACGGTCGTCCCAGCAGACAAAGCCGCCATCCTCCCCGCCAACATCCCCTTCACCGAAGGCGTCGTGGTGCCCTTCGCCCTGGAAGCGGCCGTCTGCGCCCTCTCGGTCACGGAGCCCGGCACCGCGCTTCCCAACGTCCCCACGCCCGCCCTCGGCCTGCCGTACCCCTCCCTCGAACCCGCGCCGCCGGCCAACAAGACGCTCATCGTCTACGGCGGCTCGTCCTCCGTCGGCTCCATGACCACGCAGCTGGCCACGGCAGCCGGCGTGCACGTCATCGCCATCGCGAGCGCGCGCAACTTTGACCTGTGCCGGCGCTGCGGCGCGGCCGAGGTCTTCGACTACCACGACCCGGCGTTCGTCGACCAGGTCGTCGAGGCGGCAACCGCCAAACCGGGACACGAGTTCGTGGGTATCTTCGACGCCGTCGGCACGCCCGAGACGTACGCCAACGGCCTCACCGTGCTCGACCGGCTGGGCGGGGGACACCTGGCCAGCGTGCACCCGCCGCCCGAGAACGTGCCCGACAACGTCAAGGCCGGCATGATCTTTGCCGTCGACGACGTGGCCGCGCCCGTGTGGAGAGACTATGTGACGCCGGCGCTGCGGGAGGGGAAGCTCAAGTGCCTGCCGGCGCCGCTGGTTGTTGGGAAGGGGTTGGAGTATATCCAGGTGGCGCTGAAGAGGTGTGAGGCGGGGGTTAGTGCTACGAAGCTGGTGGTGGAGGTTTAGACGAGGTAGCAAAAGCGGACTCTTGCAGTGGTGGTTTGGTTGCTTTTTGTCTTGAGGGTGCAGATGCCATGAGAGACAGAGACAAAGAGGCGTGCGCTGCGAAACTTGAACAGAAATATGGAATTAACTCTCGTATCCACACTACTATACAATAAACAGGCAAAATAACTACCAAAGTACCTAATATTTTGTATGCATACCCTTGGCCGCAATGACTGCTTTGCAACGCTCTGGCATCGAGGCCAAAAGCTCCTGTAAATAGGTGTTTGGCAGTGCCTCCCAAGCCTCGTTGATATACCTACGGAGCTGATCATACGAGGGCTTCTCTTCCAGGCCGTACCGGTCTTCGATCCAATCCTTCATCCAGTTCCAACAAGACTCGATTGGGTTCAGGTCTGGGGAAAAGGGTGGCCACTCCATCACAATAACGCCTCGCTCCTGGAGATCTTCTTTCGTCTCTGCTGCTACATGCCCAGGAGCACCATCTTGCATCAGAATCAGGTCTTCACCAAGCTGCTGCTTACACAGCTGTATCCAGCCATAAATGACAGGTACAGTATGCGCGCGGTAAGACTCAGCGTTGATCTTTCCCCAATCCTTTTCCCAGAAGATCCCAGGGCCTTTGCCTAGGCTAGAGAAACACCCCCAGAACATCCAGCCACCTTTACGTTGATGCTTCTCCACGATACAAGTCGGATCCCACTCTTCGCCTTGACGCCGGGTTACATATTGTTTCCGATACGGACCACCAACAACCCAGGTCTCGTCGGTCCAAAGGATCTTTGCCCATTGCTCAGGGGTCCAATGTTCATGCTCCTTCGCCCAGGTCTCTCGAAGAATTCGGGTTCGCTCGGTAATCGGTGGCTTCTTACGGGCAACGTATCGACGGAAGCCCAGTCGATAGAGGGCATGCTTGATCACCCAAAGGCCGTAGACCCCGGCAAAGATGATTGTCGAGAGCTCGAGAAGGCCCATTCGGCGAGTCTTTTTGCTTGAAGTAACGTATTGAACAAGCTCTTCTTCTTGCGCTGGCGTCAGTGACCGAGGCCGGCCAGTACTTCGACCGGCAGTCGCATCGTGGGCACGAATAGCAGTCCGGATCTGGGCTTTGGTATAGCCAGTGATACGATGGATGTCGGCTTGGCTGAGGGCGGCATCGAAGTATAAGGTTCGAACGCGTTGCCGTTGTTCGGTAGTCAACTGTTTCGTACCACTAGATCCTTGTGGTCGTGCCATTGTATGGCTGCGTTGGCTGCGTTGGCTGCGTTGGCTACGTTGGCGACGTTGGCGACGTTGGCTGCGTGGTTGGAATCTTGGGAGGCCTGTCGAAAAATAGGGGGTTAGATAAGGTCAGCTAATTGGTCAAAACGCGGCGGATGTTGTGCCCCACAGGTACTTGAACAGGGGGTTTTCTTTATGCACGCGACCACAGAAATTTTGAAGCTGCGCCTGATTTTCGCAATTCTTGGCTCGCCTAGGCCTAATGTGGCACCAATGCCATCCCAATTAGGTTGGTCATGTTCATCTCGATACGCAAACAGTCATTGCGACGCGTCTCCCAATCTCTTTTAAGACGCGCCGTCTGTTGATGGGCTCGGTTCATGCGTCTCTGGCTTCCACCCGCATTTCAACTGAACCTTCAAGTTCAATTTGCCAAATTCCGTCTGCAAAGTGGGGTTGCCCAACTCCCTCCCGCCATAACAGAAGAATCATTATACTGCGATGCCCCCCAAACGCGCCGCACCGGCCTCAAGCGCCGCATCTCGAGCGAAAAGGTCCCGGCCGTCCACTGAGGGCACCAACGACGCAGGCAACACAGAAAATGAGAACATGCCCTTTCCCCGGAACAAGCGCTGGTCCGCCGCTATCTCGGGCTCGGCCAACGCCGACATGGAGTACAGGATAGCCACTCGGGACCCGGCCGAAGCCTACAGCTTTGTGTGCCTGTGCCAGACGCCGTTCCCCAACGGCGAAAAGAAGCGAGACAAGCGGCCAAAATGCGACGGCGGCGTCACTTGCCTGTGCAACAAGCCCGCCGCAGAGCACCCCAACCACCTCTGGATTCTGTCTTTCGCCGGCAAGCGCAAGTTCCACGCGCAGGACGTCCACTGCGAGCTGCGCTGCCCCGACAACTTCGGCATGTACACGTTCAACAAACACGTCGCGTACGGCATCCTTGAGGTGCTGCAGAACCTGATCCTCGACTTCGAGGAGGCCGCAGACAACTACAGGGAGCGCTGGGCGGTCTGCGAGGCCCTGGCCTTCTTCCTCAAAAGCAGCGACGCAATGGACGTGACGAGGTATGTGTTTTGGCCGCATCCACGGCAGCGTTGCACTGACGCCAGTACCGGCGCAGAGTCGGTGGCGACACCGTCGACGAGACTTTCCTCATCATCGGCCGCCTCTTCATGACCATGCTTGCCCAGCTCCAGCGGGAGAATCTCCTCAGCAGTGACTCCGAGATCAAGAATCTGGGCCTGATCATGGCGCTGTTTATGGACTTTGCGCGCCTTGCCCGGCAATGTAGTCAGTTGACGCGCAGCAACAAGCAGTCGCTGGGCCCTGCAAAGGACAAGAGGAAGTGGTTCCCGCATGCCTTTGACAACCAGATCCTCGCCTACGCCGGGGAATACAACATTGAGCTGGCCGGCCCTCACAACATGGAAGAGCTCGAGGAAAAGGCTGGTGGCACCGTTGATTTGCCGCTCCCAGCGTCGAACACCGCCAAGACGGATCCTTTTGCCTTCACCAAAAACCTGACGCGGTACAAGAAGGAGCAGGGCGGCCTTTCGGTGTGGATGGCCCTCAGCAGTGGTTGCCACACACCCAGCGGAGACAGCCCACCCATCGGCGGAGACAACCTCGACATCACCACCTGGAGCAGCGAGAAGCGCAAGGAGAAGAGCTTTGACGACAAGGACCCGCTGAGCAAGGAGATGATTGAGGCTCTTGCCGAGGGCATGGTCATAACGCTTGGCTAGGTTTGAGTCTGTAGGAGGTTGGCGACTGATCTTTGTGACTAGTACAATTTGGATATAGGATACCTTAGGTTAGCAATGAAACAACGCGCCGTTTATCTGGCAAGGCTCCAGGTCTCTGGCACATCTCCGCAATTCGCAGTTGGGCGGCAGCGGTTTCGCATGAACTCTGATTGGCGCGACTGCGGCCAGGCTCCCTCGACGGCAGATCAGCCGCTCCCTTCAAAAGTCCTCCAACCCCCATAATCCCTTTCTCATCTTGAAACTTTCCTCACCAATTCACCACCGTTAACATGACCCGATGGCACAAGCCAGACTGCACGGCGCCCGACATCGTCGTGGCCAACCCGCCGGGACCACCCTCCTGCAAAACCTGCGGCAGCACCCCCAACCTCGACGAAATCATCCACCAACAAGCACACGAGAGCCCCTTCCCAGCGCCGCCTCCCGACGAGCCCCAGGGGCAGATGAACCTCTGGTGGCCGCGTTCGGTGCCATACCTCAACACGCACAACCCCCTCCCCGGCCCCACGCAACCCGACAGCGCCTCCTCCCCTTCCAACGCCCCCCCTCATCCAACTCCCGAAATACCAGTACATGTTCCCTCCCGACAACATGAAACTGGAAGGTCGCCCATCTACCCCACCCGCCTCAAAACAGGCGAGATCCGCCTCGCCTGTTTCCAAGCACCCCCCTCATCGTCCCCGGACGACCCGGTACACCTCACGCTAGAGACGTACCCGCTGTCCAATTGTCCGCCGTACGAGACCGTCTCGTATTGCTGGGCCGGCGAGGACGGGGATGACAGGCGCTGTTGTCCGGTTTATGTCGGCCCGTATTGGGATGTGATTCTGCATACGCGAAATTGCTGGAAGTTGTTGCGGTTTGTGCGGCCTGCTAGGGGGGTGAGATTGGTTTGGGTGGATGCTGTTTGTATCGACCAGGGGTGGTAGGTTCTGTCTCTTTTTTTATTTTTGCTCAGGAGTTTTGAAGGTGTTATGGTGCCTTTTTTTTAGGAGGTCAGACAACTGAGTTTGCTCGCGAATTAATAGTGACGACGAGAGAGCCGCGCAGGTCGCCCAGATGGGACGCATCTACACCCTCTGCACGCAGGTCATCGTCTACCTCGGCCCCGACCTTGCGCCGCTCTTGCCAGACGGGGAGTATCCGCGCCGCTCTTGCCAGACGGGGAGTATCCGCGCCGGGCGAGACTGCGGGAGTTGCGGAAATGGGACTGGGATGGCGTCAAGGGTGCCCGCGGGGTGAAGAAGCTGCTGCAGAAGCGGTACTTCAGTCGCCTGTGGGTGGTCCAGGAGCTGATCCTCTCCCCACGGGTGGTGATACGCATTGGGGACGTGGACTTCCAGTCGGACGGCGCGACCAGTGGGAGCCTGTGGAGTGCAGAGGCGGAGGGCCTCGCCCCCTGGGCCCGGCACGCGTCCAGAGGCGCCCCGCTGGATCTGGACTTCCTCCAGGTGATGCAGCTCACCTTATCGTCCGACTGCGCCGACCCGCGAGACCGCATTTTCGGCGTCATGGGCATCATTTCAGACGAATCCCGGCGACTGGAGCCCGACTACTCGCTCTCGCTGCTGCACGTGTTTGTCGGCCTATTTGCTCACTTGCTCATCGTTAAAGGCATGAGGCGTCTGCTCGCGCTGGCCTCGGGAGTCTCTGGCCCGGCCTCCGTGCCGTCCTGGGTTCCCGACTGGACGTCGTGGGATAGGTGGCAGGCCGTCTTTGCGCCCCGAGAGGTCCAGAGCGCATCCGACCTGTATCGCAAGACCCAGGACCTCCGAGCGCTTATGACAGACAGAGGCCCTCGCGGGCATAATTTGGTCTCTGTCCACCTCTCGCTTCGCTACCGCCGCGCCGGTTCCCTTTTCCGGTCGTCGGCTTTTGGCATCGATCCCACGACGGCCGCCCTTAGGGCCAAGATGATCCGGTTGCTGGGTCTGGGTTCTATGCCCAAATTTGTGGGCCAACTGGGGCAGGATTCCTTGATGCTTTTTGAGACCCCCTGCGGGAATCACGGCATCTATCTCGCCTCTAGGCATCGACTTGACATGCTTGTGGAGCCCGGCAACGATGACTTGTACTTCTTCGCCCTCGAAGAGGACAGCCGAGCACCCGGGCTGTGCATCCTGCGAAGATTTGCGGGCAGCGGTGGGAATAGTGTCCGGCTAATCGCGACCTGCGAGGAGCTCCTCTTCTGCTTTGCAGCTGGCTCAGCGGACGCGGGATGGCCTGCCACGTCGTCCTCCTTTGCTTTTGAAAGGTTCTTTTTGAGATGGGACTGCGATTGGTCGACCCAGCAGTTGGATGATATCGATACCCAACCGCCCATGATTGGAGATCTCTACTGGACGCTGAGCGAAGTTATTGAGTGGGCTCATGCCTGGTTGGACGCCACGCTCAACCCAGACGAGCAGCTTCTGTTTCTGCCACAATTCAACGCGAAGCGCCGAGATATCCTTCCGGTTTACTTGGCCCTCCTCCAAAAGCACGCCGACGATGCCTTGGACGCCACCAACCGGTTTAAGGGCCCCGACGGCGTCTTTAATACATACAAGCAGTATGTGGTGGAGAACTACGGCGCAGAACTCAGGCAAGCTCTCTTCATCTTCCCTGTTCCGTTCAGCGCATTCAACACCTTGTACTTGGACAAGGAGCACCGGCGCAATCGCTCCCAGCTTGACTGGGAGCAAGCAGCAGAAGACCCCTGGTCAAAGTTCCAATCTGTACAGTCTCCACGAGCCGCTGAGACAGGGTCAGAAATATCTCGCCATTGCCCTGCTACTGCCACAATTGCTGTCCAAGAGGAAACCGTGCGCAGGACGCTTTTGGCGTTGAGCGCAAATCGTTGCTTTTACATGATCCGGGCGGCTGCTCGCAGGACTGGCGAGTCCGTGGAACAACTCTTGTCCCGCAAGACGACAGACGGAGACAACCTCGTGAGGGTGCCAATTGATATTTGGACCGAGAGGCTCATGGATGAGTTTGGGTGTGATGGGTCGATCGAGTATGTCAATATCGTGTGAGGGAAGGGTTCGGCGTTGTCGAGTATTTTCACCTGGAGGGCAGTCGAGGTGTGCATTCTATGCCAGGTATTCATCAACCCTAATGCATGTTGCGAGTGGAAAGTCGCACCCAGGTCTTTGGTGTTTGATATAGTGGAAGATATATCAGACGTCCCATGAAAATCGAGGCGTCTTGAAGGTATGATACGCCACTGCTCAAGGCAAAACACCAATTGAATGCTCTATATCACCCGGTATATAGCCTCTGTAAATGCCAACATTCGCCTACCCATGCTCCAGCACCCTCACCACTTGCTCAACAACTAAGCCCCCAAGACCCCCTGGCCTCCTCACCCATTACCAGTACCTCTCACCCTCCTAACCATCCACCCTCACCCCGTCAACCATCAACAACACCACTCAAAGTTTAGAACCCTCCATTGGGATTCGGATTCGCCCCCCTCCAACCCCCCTGCACCCTCCCCTGCATCCCGGCCACCCCTTCAAACCCCCCAGCAGCCATCCTAAACACCTCCAACGTCCTCCCACTCTCCACCTTCTGATTAACAACCCCGACCATCCCACTCTGGCAATGCCTCCCCTTCTCCTGCGCACAATAAAACCACACCGGTTTCTCATCCTTGATCTCGATCTGAAAAACCTCCCCGGACTGCGCGACCCCGCCGTCGGGGTTCTTGGCCACGGGGAAGAACCCGCCGAAAAAGGAGTCTGCATCCTTGGGCACGCAGGGCAAGTCGAAGGCCGCTTCGACGACGGTGTGGTTGGCGGGGAGGAAGTGGAATTCGATGATAGAGCCCGGGGCGGCGACGATGTTTTCGGGGTCGAAGCGCAGGCCGGGGCGGCCCGCGACGACGGTGTGGGTTGTGCGTGGGGAGGTGGTGGTTTTGGAGGGGTCCGTGTGGGTGGTTGGGGCCGCGAGGGTTGAGGTGGCGGCTGCCAGGAGGAGGAGGATGGGGGTGAGCATTTTGGTGGTTGGAGTTGATTTTGGTGGTTAGAGTTGTTGGGTGGTTGAGTGTTTGGTTGATGAGAAGTGGTGTGCTGTTAAGGTAAGAGGTTCTGAAGCGGAATCCTTGAGACACCTGGATAGGAAGCTGGTGATGAGATGATGAGAACGAATGGATCAGATCAAGGAATCCGTCGTCTTAAATACTAAAGTAGGACACCCACCATCACCTTCAAATACAATCTCACGATGCGCAGTCGCGCTCACACCCGGAGGTGACAGCTTCCGGAAGCCCAGCCACGGGGCTTGACCAAAGTGCGCGCCCATCTGGCGGGCAAACCACCGCCAGCGGCGCCAAGTGCGGCGCAAACTCGTCGGCGGTCTTTGACTTGACGACACGAGCCAGAGCCGCGCTGACGGATCGGGAAGTTTGGCATCCGGTCAGCAACCAGGCTCAACCCTGTCGGCACGTGGCGGCTGCGTGCCGTTTTTAGAAGCAGGCGGTTGGTCGGGGGCTGAGCCGTCAGTTTGGCCAGCCCGCCGCCGGATGCGGCGACTTTCCGCTGCCATGGTTCTTTTTTGGGCTGATGTTGAATCGGACTTTGAAAGCGTGTGAAAATCTGCAAAGTTGTCGTTGGTCCAAATTTGGTGGCCAACTTTTTCCTCTGTGATGATAGATTGACAGAATCCGGCCAGACACTGGGGCAGCAGAGGTATCTGCTGTCTCTGACCCTCTGCCAGACCCAACCAACGCCGAGTCTCGGGGCGTTTGATCATTCGACAAAATAGCACCACAGGAAACGGCTGAGATCGTCGCAGATGGGAAGAGCCAATCAATATTTGAAGAGAAGTCTAAATAACGTATTTGATAAGCGAGCGGATCGGACAAGCGAGTAGATCGATTTCGCACGCGATACAGCTCTCTACCTACAACATCAATTTCCTCCACTATACCAAGATATCTTCAATTCTAGTTAAGGCAAAAGTTGTTCTTGCACTTAAAGCCCTTGAAAATGACCCTAAGCTGAGCCTTAAAGCTATAGCGAGGCTCTATTCTATACCTTATACTACCCTCCATCGCCGACGCGCTAGCAAGCCTACACGACGCGATATTCCAGCCAACTCACGTAATCTAACGGATCTAGAGGAGCAGACGATAGTTTAGTACGTCCTTAAGCTATCTACACGTACATTCCTACCTAGATTAAGTAGTGTAGAAGATATAGCTAACCAACTACTATACGTACGCGACGCGCCCCCTATCGGCAAACGCTAGGCTTATAACTTCGTTAAGCGCTAGCTAGTACTCCGTATACGTTAGTCGCGTAGATACGATTACTAGAGGGCTAAGTACGAGGACCTAGAGGTTATTAGCAAGTGGTTCGCGCTTGTACGGAACACTAAGGCCAAGTATAGCATTGTTAATAACGATATCTACAACTTTGACGAGACAGGGTTTATAATAGGTATTATCTTCGCGGGTATAGTAGTTACGACCTCGGACGGCCTTAGCAAGGTAAAGCTGGCCCAGCCTAGTAACCGCGAGTAGGTAATAGTGATCCAGGGTATCAACGCCCTCGGCTAGGCTATCCCCCCCTTTATTATCTTAGCCGCGTAGTACTACCTCGCTAACTAGTATACCGAGTACGACC
>MU854534.1:0-49178 GCA_033296685.1 Parachaetomium inaequale | reverse complement strand
GTGGTGGAGAGTGCGTCGCTCGCTTATATGCGTCGCTCGCTTATAATGTACGTTATAACGTTATGGGTACTATATAATGTACATTCACAATAATCAATCGGACGCCGAGAGCTGTACCTGCGCCAACGTGACGCTCAGCTATCAGACGTTATTAACTCCGCGGTGAGGCAAATATCCCGCCATGACCAACACCGGGAGCTTGGAGTTCGGCAACACACCATCTCGTAAGAGTGCAACCTTGAGCCTCCCAGCCACCGAAGGAACCTGAACCCCTTTCACCCACATGGCCAAGTCGAGAAGCTTCCCGGTTCCCCAGCCATGCTTCGATGCCTGTTCCAGCTTCCCCAGCATTTCTGCCCCGCAATCTCCCCCTGGCTCATTCCGGTTCTGGGAATCGGGTCGTCAATTTCCGCGAACCGCCTTGGCCGGCTTGGCAGACCAGCCCGCTGCAACGTCGAACCCGTCATTCCCGCGCCGCATGGCAGCCGAGATCGAACTTGACCCTGTGCCTTGCAGGTCGTCATGCGGCGGAAACCCGGGCCCGCTGCCCGTCTCCCACTGTGTTTATCCCAACGCTGGCCGAGAGAGGGCCGAAAGGGGCAAGGCGCGCCAATGACGGTTCGCGATGGCACCGCCGGGGGTGCATTCCGTGCGGAGCACCCAAGATCGTGGGCTTGGGACGCGGAGAGGGGGCCACATTGACGGGAAATGGGGGTATATGAGATCTGCCCTTCCCAGCCGATCCGCGCAGCTTCTCCTCTCGCCAGTCCTCCCTGACCATCTCACAGACCAGTGTGAACAATACTGGACACAATGGCTCGCAGTGCTGCTTTCCTCGGCCTCGCCTCGCTCCTCCTGGGCGCGGCAAACGGCCAGTTGCCTGGCGAGGGCAAGGAGGTGCACCCCAAGATCACCACCTACCGGTGCTCCAAGGCCGGCGGCTGCAAGGAGGAGACCAACTACATCGTCCTGGACGCGCTCGCCCACCCGGTGCACCAGGCGACCAACCCCTCCAACTGCGGCAACTGGGGCGAGCCGGCCAACGCGACGGCCTGCCCGGACCAGGAGTCGTGCGCCAAGAACTGCATCATGGACCCCGTCGCCGACTACTCCAAGTACGGCATCCAGACCGACGGCTCGGCCCTGCGCCTGCAGCAGCTGCTCGACGGCAAGCTCGTCAGCCCGCGCGTGTACCTGCTCGACAAGACGGAGCGCCGCTACGAGATGCTGTCGCTGACCGGCAACGAGTTCACCTTTGACGTCGACGCCACCAAGCTGCCCTGCGGCATGAACAGCGCCCTGTACCTCTCCGAGATGCACCCCACGGGCGCCCAGAGCAAGCTCAACCCCGGCGGCGCCTACATGGGCACCGGGTACTGCGACGCCCAGTGCTTCGTCACCCCGTTCATCAACGGACTTGTAAGTTTTTGTCTCTCACTCGCTGTGTCAAGCACCAATACGAGATGCTGACCATGACAACCAGGGCAACATCGACGGCAAGGGCGCGTGTTGCAACGAGATGGACATCTGGGAGGCCAACGCGCGCGCCAATTCCGTGGCGCCGCACCCGTGCAACGTCAAGGGCCCCTTCCTCTGCGAGGGCGCCGACTGCGAGGACGACGGCGTGTGCGACAAGTCCGGCTGCGTGTGGAACCCGTACCGCGTCAACGTGACCGACTACTACGGCATCACGGACCAGTTCAAGGTCGACAGCTCGCGGCCCTTCACCGTGGTGACGCAGTTCCCCGCCAACCGCAAGGGCAAGCTCGAGGCCATCCACCGCCTGTACGTGCAGGACGGCCGCGTCGTCGAGTCGTACACGGTCGACGCCCCCGGCCTGCCCAAGACGGACAGCCTGACGGACGAGTTCTGCAAGGCGACGGGCCCCGCAAAGTACATGGACCTCGGCGGCACCCAGGGCATGGGCGAGGCGCTGACCCGCGGCATGGTGCTCGCGCTCAGCATCTGGTGGGACGAGGGCGGCAACATGAACTGGCTCGACGCCGGCGAGTCTGGGCCGTGCAACCTCGAGGAGGGCAACCCGTCCAACATTGTCAAGGTCGAGCCTAGCCCCGAGGTCACTTTCAGCAAGATGCGCTGGGGTGAGATCGGCTCGACCTACGAGAGCGGCGAGAACGGCAAGGGCAAGTGCAAGAGCAAGAGGAACTAAATGGGGCCAGCGGGTGTCGGGGATGTAATTGCTACAAGCAGAGGGCGGGGGGTATAGACTTGACTGTTTGTTGAGAAACCACTTGGTATTCGTAGTATATATTATACTCCATTTTGATCATACACCCTCGTCATCGTCAGGTTGTCAAGTGTGTTAACGCTCACACCTAGCAACCGGTGAGAACATGAATGAACCTTGAACGCTGCTGTAAGCCGAACTGTTGAGCAACGCGGGCTGCTCGTCTCGTGCCGTAATGAATAACAGCTGCTTTGTTGAATCCTGCCCCGATAACTCAGTCAGGAGTGTCAGATCCGGCAGATGAGCAGCAGAGACGGGATAAGCAACAACGGTCCGGAATAGGCTGAGCACTTGATTGCTTTCATTGCAACAGGAATGAAGGACGACCATGCCCCTTGACCCCAACCGTGACCAGCCCCTGAACGACCCCAACCCCCAAGCATGCCAGGAGCTTTCCCCACACGCCGAATGCGGGGATGCTCCGCAGGTTCGGGCCAGTCTCCATATTCCCCATCTAGACCCCGGCCGGAGCTGCTCGATCCGGCAACTCGGGCAGGCCACTCCGGAGGACAACGCGACACTTTTCGCGATCGAGCTGCATGAACGGCCTATTTACTGGCGAGCACGGCCGAGTCTGCTTGACAATGTCTCCAACTGCCAAGTATCTTTCTCCAGAGACCACCTCTGCCCTTGTCCTCCTCGCCGCGGGTTGACCAGGTCGTTCGGACACTGGAACTACCACAACAGCCACTCGTCTCCCCCACAACAACCACCACCATGAAGCTCGAAACCCTCCTCACAGCCGCCTGGCTCGCCTCCACAGCAACCGCCATCGGCCCCGCCACGCCCGAGCAGCCCCCGCGTCTGCAAGGCCGCGCCGAGAAGCTGTCCGCCTGGCGCTGGCCGAACCCCTTCACCTCGCCCAAACACAAGAAATTCACCCCCTCCTGCGCCGTGGAACGCACCTTCCAAGCCAGCCAATACCTCCTCGACGACCTCGCAGACAAGGGCCCCGGCGGTCTGCTCGCCTACCGCGACGCGCTGAAGTCGGTGTTTTCCGCGCGCGAGTACCCCGGCAGCTGGGACGGCGTGGACCCGCACGGCTATGATCGTGATCTGTTGACCATGCCGTATGATGAGATGCCGCTCAAGGTTCGCGAGTGGATCGAGGAGCAGGAGAGGACGGATGGGAAGGGGAAGGGGTTGTTCGCTGTGTACCAGGTGCCCCTGGCCGGGACGAGGGTGTTGAATACTATTAAGGTGCCGGAGGAGGCGCCGGTGAGCGAGGAGTGGCGGGCGCGGGATGAGAGGAGGATTGCGATTTTTGCGCCGGGGGCGGTGTATGAGGTGCTGCCGCTTTGGGTGGCGGAGGGGAGCGAGTGCGAGGGTGAGTCTACTTACTAACCTACTATCTGGATTCGGTTGTTGAGCGTTGTGCTGACATGAACCACAGAATCCCTTCTCGACCTGTCCAAGTACAGCGCCCAGCTCGTCGACGGCGGCGTGGTTGCGTACCCCGTCCACCACAGCGTCCCCAAGCGGTCCAAGGGCCTGCGGGATATCGAGTTCCAGGTCAAGGCGCAGGTCCTGAAGCTGAACGAGGGCGAGGACGCGGCCGCGGATGCGGAGGAGGATGCGCAGAAGACCGAGAAGGTCGAGGAGGTTGAGAAGAAGGCGGAGAAGGGTGAGGAGAAGAGCAGCGAGAAGGAGGAGCTTTGATCTGCTGCAACCGTTACGGAAAGGGAGAGGAGGAAAGGTCAGAAGTTATATACACCATCTATGCACCTGTACAATGTTCCATTTGTCCTATCACGAATAGCGGAATCTGGGTACCACAGTTTACCCTCTTTTTCGCAAGTAGTTAGCTGCGGAAGGGGTTCTTGCCACGCTAGCCCGAAACTCGAGACCTCTACCCAGCGCTGGCGATGCATATCCTGCCCGCTATTTTGATGAGGGTAGCCAAAATGAGAAATAGATCACTTGATGTTGTCAGTTGATTGTTAAAGGGCCAAAAAGGCAGTCGGGGGGGTAGAATCAATAAGAACCACCTCTACCCCTTACTTTCACAACCAGCTTGATGTGCATCGTCACGATGATAGGAAACATAGAGTTTGAAGTGTGCTTGCTGGTTTGTGGCAGCCTTTTAATCGCGCGAGGAATATATGCTTTCCATGATTTCTATCAAAACCCAAACCCCTGGCCAACTGCTCACTGCTGACTTCACGCCGACTACGTGCCCTTCGTCGCCCTCCCAGCCACCCTGCCAGCCGCCGCCCTCCACCGCCTCTTCCTCGTCCTCCTCCTCGTCGTCCCAACAATCCTCGTCCCAGCCCCCGTCGTCGTAATACCCAGCGGCCTGAAGGTACAGCATGAGCAGGCCCAGCGCGTAGTACAGCGCGTCGTCCAGGGGGCCGTGGATCTGGTGCCACTGGTTGGACCACTTGGACGTCCCAGCGCCGTCGTTGTGCAGGTTGCCCCGAGCGAGCGGCTCGGGGGCTGGGGTGCTGATGGCGAGGGGCACGGGGTTGGTGTCCACGAGGCTGGCTGCTGCTGCTGTTGGCGGGGAGGGGGCCGGCGGCGCCAGGGCGGCGGCCGCTGCCGAGAGGGAGGCGGCGAGGACGGAAGCTGCGACGGGCGCAACGCCGAGGGGGTCGACCGCGGCGAAGATGAGTGCCAGGACGACGAGCGCAAAGAGGGCGGAAAGGAGTTGGGGATGCATTCTGCTTTTTAAAAAATAAATATTGTTTTAGCAGGTGATGATGCTCAGGACGAAGGTGGTCGGATCAGGGTTCTTCAGGGATGAGGGAAGAAGAGGAAGAACGGACACGCCTTATATATCCTTTCTCCACTGAGAGGCCGCTCATATCCCGCGATGCTCACATGCAGTCACATTGCACTGCACGCTGGACGCGGGGCGTAAGGTTCTGTGTGTTATGCCATCGGCACATGTTATAAAGGCAAGTTATATGCAAGTGCTCCCTAGTGTAAGGTTCTTCTATATGCGTCCGGAAGCGTCACGGTGTACATGTCCTTACCACGTGTTACATCTCGCGCTTAAAAACTAAAACGACCGGCCTAAAACAACCCATAGAGATGGTTGATGACGGTTGAACCGGCTCCGAGGTGGTCGTGAATATGGGGTTGCGGGAGATGGTTTACCGGGGATGTGCCTACGGGGAAAGCGACCGCTACCGCTCTTCCTCCTAAGAGCACATGCCGAGGCCCTTGCATGTATGTACAACGTCCAGGGTGCATAAAGCTCATGTCCGTTTCTGCGCGTCATGCACCGAGGACTGCATACATAGAAAAACAGCGTCATGCCCAAGACCTCGTTGCATATAGACAGCCTTTGACTGCATGTGTTGCTTTGTGCAAGCAGCATGGAGACCGGAGTTGATTTCGGTGGCCATCTGTTCGACACGGCTGTCCAGAATACCTAGGTGGTACCGTTGTAGTCAGGCACTAGTTCGGTTCTCTACTGATCACTGAGCTCAGAGTATCGGTTTGCCGACTGAAGATATTGGGCCCAACCAGCTTTCGTCCGCTGCACTCCGAGCCGAATCAGTTCCCTCCCCTACCCCCTTAGTTCCATCGACCCGCACACTCTCGACGGCTGCCGCCCTGAGGCCAACGAGTATAAGAGCGCCGAGTGGTGATGTGCATTTCAGGCCATGGGTCGTGGCATTCATGTGTAACGGAGTGGAACGACGGATGATGAGCATACTTGCTTCTCTAGTCCTTGGATATCATTATCGATTCCTCACGTCAATAAACTTCTCTTGAGGAGGCCCCTCCGTCGATCGATATGTTGTTTGTTCTTGAGAGTCCACGAGTTGGAGTCTGACAAGGGTGCCAGTTGGCAAGCACATGCTCATTGGTTGGCTACAACTAAGTCGAGGTCTTGGTGCAGCTGCTGCCTGCATGTGGACTGGTTGGTTGCCTTTGCCTGTCTGCCGCTCCCCTCTCCCGTTTCTCGACAAAACCAGGAACGCAACCGTCGCCGTGAGCTCGGCTCACGCTCGTCATCGACTCCCCTCGCCGAGCCAAACACCGCAATAATGTTCTGGGAGCTACCACAGGAAGTGTTTGACATGATCGTCCGCCATGTCCGTCTGCCCTCCACATCGAGAAAGGTTTCAGTGCTTTGCTAATTCGCGTCTCGTAGCTGGCGGGCAACGATCTCGATGCTCTGTCGCGGGTTTCTAGAAGCCTACACGCAGCGCTTGCTGCCACCATCTGGACGGGCATCCACGTGGATTTGGACGGCAGTGACGGACCCATATACGGGAGCAGGCTGCATTGCGGAAACGTGACGCGATGCGCCAACATCTTCCGCCGTCCCTCGGCCGCCACGCGCCACGCAACCCGGCTGACTTTCCGGTGTGGCTTCGACTCCTTCAGGTCCTGGAAAGCCCCGTGTCCTCACGGTCCGAGGCCTGGGACCGGTGCCAGCTGGCAGCCGGCGGTTCGTTGGTGGGATGAAAGAGGCCAGCGTTGCTTCAACACGGTCATCGTTGGTGCAACGTCGATTGTCAAGTCCCTGGGCGAGAACCAGCTGCACGCTTTCAGGTAGGTCATTATGCAACAAAGTCCTGGAGTTGCACATGGCATTCTGACTGCGCATTTAGCTGGGATATAGGTGCCTGCGTGACGTCCGAGCTGATCGAGGAACTGGGGAGACAACACCTGCATCTCCAGTCACTCCAGTTGGCGACTGACTATAAGTGCCCTGGTGCTCCAGAAGACGAGCGCAGGATGATAGACTTGTCCCCCTTTCAACATCTCAGGCGCATCTGCTGGACGGCTCCCGCACCTCACCACATACAAGCTCTGGCAGATGCCATCCAAAACAACCGCCATCACCTCGAGGAGCTAGATCTGGATCTACACGACGGGGTGTACCTCGAAGCGGCGATGGCGGAAGAGTATGGCTGGGTGGACGACCGGGATATCCTGATCGACATCCTGTCGGCGAGAAACCGCCCATCGTCGCAGCCGGTCTTCCCGTCGCTTCGAGTCCTCCGGCTTCGCTCGGCCCCCTTCGACTCCGAGTCAACCAGCCAGGGATTGTATCGCGCAATCGACTTCGGAGCCCTAGAGTCGCTTAGTCTCCTGGACTGCAGACGCAGCGAACAGTTCTTGGCGATGCTGAGAGAATCACCGACGCGCATCAATCTCAAATCTCTTGAAATCCAGACCAGCACTCACACCGGTGCTGAAGTTGGGCGGTTTGTCGGGTCCTTTGAGGGGCTGGTTGACCTGTTTATGAGCGTTGGGGTATCGATCCTGCGGCCGCCCCAGGAGGACCTTTGGCATTGTCTCAGCAGTCACCGGGCCACGCTCAAGAGATTGGTCTATCATAAGACGATGTATACCAGAGGCTGCAGCAGAGCAGGGAACAGCAGCCGCTACCCTCGAGATTGTTATCACTTGGAAATCATGAGGCTCGGTCTGGACGCACAGCATCTGAATCCCGCCGTCAACCCCCTGAGCGGCTTGGACCTCGTGTGTCTGGGGGTGTCCTGTGAGCCAGGCTTCTTGGTGAGTTGCAGGTTTCCATGGTCCGAGACTTATAGACTGACACGCGCCCTGTGATCCAGCCACCGCTTCTGCAACCCTTCACCAGCAAGTCGACGCTGAGGATACTGCACGTTCGGCAGACAGGCTCTGACCGACACTGGAGAGGGTCCCGGGCGCTAGACTTCTCCTGGATCAGCTCGGCCGGCCCCGAGATCGACGAACACGCTCCCCCAATAGCCACAGACGAGGACAACGAACGAGATGGCCACGTACTATCCATCTCACACAGCGCCCTCCAGGAGTGTTGACGCCGTTGTTTCGCAGACTGCTCGACTGGGTGTTTGGGCCGGAAGGGATCGCCTCGCTGGAGGTTGTTGCCGTTGGAGACTTTGCCCATGGGCGGAACGGCACCTACCTGCACAACATTTTCGTCTGCCGGCGCGGAGACAGTTCCTGTTGGGAGTCCGGGTGTCGCGCCTACGAAGTCTTTGATGCCCGCGACACGGAGCACAAACACGAGTGGGCGGCGCTGGTTCATCCGCACCGGTCGTTCCTGGAGGCCTGCCCGGGCGGCTCCTTTCTCCCACAGAAGCGATATGCCTTTTAGGTTTTCTTCCAGGTTGCGGCTGGGTCAACACTATCGTCGTGGCAGTGGGCGGCAAGCGGTCGCTAACTAGACCCTGAACCCCTGCATTCTTGTCTCCTGGTCGTTACCCCTGAAATCATACTACAGTGGCGGTTTTCTGTTGACTCCGGAATTTGACACACGACGCAAATTGGTTGGAGACCAGAGTGATCTGGGTAAGATATATAACTGAAATGCTTCTTTCTTGTGTGATGATGTTGCGACGTTGATCTTGGACAGAACAAGTAACAATGGCTAGACGGTGATGTCACCGCACTACGTGGAGCTACACCCCTTACATCACCCATCGCTTCATGCCTCGAACTCGCCAAAATTTCACTGTCTGTACTTATCTGGGAGGATAAAGTTCACCATCCTCAACCCTGTCACATCAAGAGTTCCTTCCAACCACAAAACCAAAAGAGCCTTGGCAACGACGAAGTCACCAACGACTCATGCAAGATGGCCTGTCCGAGCTTCTCTACCATCCTTCGGCCGGCCACACGTCTGATCCCTCGTGCGGTGTCCCACTTGAACAAGCCCTGCAACTTCAGGCCACTCTCAACCACAGCCAAGCTTCTCACAAATGGATCCCACCCTGAGGGCCCTCCCCAGCAGTCAAAGATCATGCTAGAAGATGAGAGCGGCTTCGGCTTCGTCCGCCACAACACACGCCCACCAAAGCCGCGCAAAGTGGGCGTCACCGAGATCAGGGGCCCGTACTACTCGACCATGGGGAAGCGGTACCTGCAGGACGTCCTCGAGACGTGAGTTCCAGTCCGCAACCCCATTTGATGGAGACGTAGCTGACAGCCCGCCAGAATGGGCCACCACATCGACGGCCTCAAATTCGCCGGCGGCTCCTTCGCCCTCTTTCCCGAAGACAAGCTCCGCGAACTCATCGACCTCGCCCACGAGCACGGCGTCTACGTCTCCACGGTCAGTCTGCCCCATTTCATCTAACCCCCTTCGCCTTTCCCAGCCCCCGAAGCGCTTCCGCCTCCACCCCAACCTTCCAAGTTTCCTAACTAACAACCCGGCAGGGCGGCTGGATCGAACACATCCTAACTCAATCCGCCCCCTCAACCGCCATCCCCCGCTACCTCGCAAAATGCAAAGCCCTCAACTTCGACGTCATCGAACTCTCCTCCGGCTTCCTCTCCCTCCCCCCCGACGACTGGCTGCGCCTGATCCACGCGGTCCACGACGCCGGACTCTCCGCCAAGCCCGAGATCGGCATCCAGTTTGGTGCCGGCGGCGATACGGACGCGGCCGCGCTGGAGGGGCTCGGGACGTCGGATCCGGCGCGGATCGTGGATCTCGGGAGGAGGTTTATTGAAGAGGGTGGGGTGGAGAGGATCATGGTTGAGAGCGAGGGGATTACGGAGAATGTTAGGGGAGGGAAGAAGGGGTGGCGGACTGAGGTGGTGCAGGCTGTTTTGAGGGGGTTGCCTGCGGAGAAGGTCATGTTTGAGGCGGCCGAGCCGGCGGTGTTTAATTGGTATGTGAGGGAGTTTGGGGCGGATGTGAATCTGTTTGTGGATCATTCGCAGATTGTGCAGTTGAGTTGTTTGAGGGAGGGGATTTGGGGGATGGGGGATACGTTTGGGAAGGTTGTTACGTTTCGGTAGGGGGCTCCGTTGGGTTCAGGTTAACTACCGAACGTCGGATCTGTTGGGCGGAGGAGGGTTATGATATGAGAGGCAACCCCAGGTAGGGATTCAGGGAGAACCGTCCTGGGAAGGGGGGGGGAAGCCCAAGAAGCCACTGAATCACTGTCTCTGTCTTCTGGGTACTGGACCCGGGACTGGAACGTGTTAGCCTCGCAAAGACAAGCCTCATAGTAGCAATTTGGCATTGGCATTGAACCTGGGCTGGATATCTCTCGTTGAGTTCGCTGTCATCGTGGGATGGAGTTTGAACGGCGTCATGGCAGCCAATGCGACTTTCTCATGCCTCTGGCACCACTAGGGCCAATTAAACGAACAGCTGAAAGCCCTCTGCCGATCGTCGATTGCGTTCACGATGCTAGCGGCTTGCATGTTCAGCTGAAACCAGATCAACTCTGTGTTGGGCGCCGTGAAATTTCCATAAGCCCTAGTCAGCCTTGGCCAGGGACACGGGAAACGGAGTGGCCCGTGGATTGGCGATCACCGTGAGCGGTGTGAAGAAAAGAAGAGAGATTGACGTTGTGCTGTCTCACTCTAAATCTCTTTTGGCCTAGGGCTTCGCGTGCCATGATTGCGCGATCATGACCAAATGACTTCATCAATTCTGGACCCTCGGTCCCTCACCAGCTCTCAGCGCCCCCGACACCTCGTCACACATGTCCTCGGCTCCTCTCTGACAGTCGCCATGGTCTCAGTCCGCTTCCTCGCCGGTGCAGCACTGCCGCTGCTCTGTGCAGCCATCAACCCAGTGGCTGTTTACGACGGCGGCTATGGAAAGAACGCGTCCATCCTCCTCGGCATCGGCAACGGAGGCGCTGGGCAGAGCGGGCTGATCAAGGCGCTCGCCGATGCCTTCATCGAGGACAGCGTCAACAACGGGTCCGCGCCCTTCCGCGTCGCATGGTACCAAAGCGACACCACCTACAGCATCAACTACCTGAAGGACGGCCTGATCGACGTCGCCGTCACGTACAGCCCGGCAGCGGAGCGGATAGCCATTGAGCAGGGGATTGCGGTGGCACCTGCCTACTACGCCTTTAGAGACCACTTCCTCCTTGTTGGTCCTCCCTCGAACCCGGCCAACGTCTCGACGGCGTCCGACATCTACACCATCTTCTCCGATCTGCACGAGGCCGCTGAGGCCGCGAACTCGACCCCGCCAGTCCGGTTCCTCAGCCGCTACGACAAGTCTGCGACCAACATCAAGGAGTCGGACCTCTGGATCAGCATCGGCCAGGTGCGCCGCACCTTCTCCCTCTTTTCATCTGGTCTCATCACTGACACGCCGTAGGTGCCCTGGTCGACGGCGTACTCGACGTGGTACCACCAATACATCACGTTCCCAATCCAGTCCCTGACGGCGGCGATCCTGCTCGACGAGTACACCCTCACGGACAGGGGCACTTTCCTGTCGCTGCCCGCCAACTTGACGAGCGAGACCACCATCTACAAGGCCGCGACCGACGACGACGACGCGCTGCTCAACCCGGCCCATCTGCTCGTCGGCGCGAGGGCGCCGAACCCCAAGACGGCGAAGGCGTTTGCCGAGTGGATGGTCAGCCCGGCGGGCCAGAACGTCGTGAAGGGCTTCAAGAAGAATGGCGAGCAGCTGTATACCCCGGCGCCGTAAGGGGAAGGCTGGTCAGAACTAGGGGGGCCATGATGACTCGTGGGGTACCAGAGGGACCTCTTGGACGGATCATGGACTGAGAGCTGGGACTGGCTGTATCCGGAGTTGTTTGCGAGATCAATCGAGATCCATCGTAGCGCCCTACGCGGCGATGTGTAGAGTGCCCGTGATTGTCCGCGGAACTGGGATGACCCTCCAGCGTCGCGTAGCGAGAACTACTTCGGTATAATTCGTAGCCTCCACAGCTCGCGTCCACCTGACATGCGTCCGCACCACCCAGCCGGGCCACACTTGCTTGCTCGTCCCCACTGCACTTCGGATGATTCTCCTCCATCCAGATCCGCGATGGACCCGACACGAGGGCCAGATCGGAAAGCTCGGAAGGCTCGGCATCTGCCGGGTCGAAGCTTGTTTCAACTCCCACGCCCCGGTCCAGCCCTAACCGGTCTTGGCAGTCTCTTCCGCTTCTCGACCGCTTTCTTCCACCAATGGACCCTGCACCGTTTCCGCGAGATTGGCAGGGTCGATCTCGAACGTGGTGCCCCGCTGAAAGAAGAGAATGGGCTTCGACGGACGAGCTGGGAGTGCCACCGCCCGCTCGCTTCAGGACAATGGAGCAGTGGCATCCCAGCTTGTTGAATGGCCCACGGGTGTGTTGGATTGGTGGATGAACTTAGTGGGTGCTGTTACCCTTTGACAAATGGTTCATCGCTTCGAGAGCTTGGTGTGGAAATGTGAAAAGGAGGTGCGGGATCTATAAAGGCTTCAACTGCCAAGCTCTGTCAAGAAGTTGGAACTGCATCCTTCAGCCGGTCTTCGGGAACTGTCCTTCGTTTTCAGTAACATCTCATCTGTCAGAGCCACCATGGTTTCCGCAGCCCTTGTTCTTTCACTCGGCGCCCTGGCGGCGGCCAACCCGCTCCCGGCTCTGCTTGGCGACCGCGCCAGCTGCACCTTCACCGACGCCGCGTCCGCCATCAAGAACAAGAAGTCCTGCAGCACCATCACTCTGAAGGACATCACTGTGCCGGCTGGTACCACCCTGGACCTGACTGGTCTCAATGACGGCACCCACGTCGTCTTCTCGGGAACCACTACCTTTGGTTACCAGGAGTGGAAGGGCCCTCTCATCTCCGTCTCGGGCAACAACCTCCTCGTCGAGGGCGCGTCCGGACACGTCATTGACACCAACGGCGCCAAGTGGTGGGACACCAAGGGCAGCAATGGCGGCAAGACAAAGCCCAAGTAGGTCTGAGCGGGTAGATGCAGGAGGACGCAGCTAATAACTGCTGGCAGGTTCTTCTACGCCCACAAAATGACCAACTCCAATATCAAGAATCTCAATGTCAAGAACACCCCTGTCCAGGCCTTCAGCATCAACGACGCCAGCAACCTGGGAGTGTGAGTCTCGCCCCCATCATCAAGCGGTGGGGTATCTCGTTCAAACGACCTGAATCTGACATCCCTTTCCAGTTACGACGTCACCCTCGACAACTCAGCCGGCGACTCCCAGGGCGGCCACAACACCGACGCCTTCGACGTCGGCTCCTCCACGGGCATATACATCTCGGGCGCCATCGTCAAGAACCAGGACGACTGCCTGGCCATCAACTCGGGCACCAACATCACCTTCACGGGAGGGCACTGCAGCGGCGGCCACGGCCTGTCGATCGGCTCCGTGGGCGGGCGCGACGACAACACGGTCAAGACGGTGCGCATCCTCAACTCGTCCATCGCCGACTCGCAGAACGGCGTGCGCATCAAGACCGTCTACGGCGCGACCGGCTCCGTCTCCGACGTCAAGTACCAGGGCATCACTCTCTCGGGCATCACCAAGTATGGTGTGGTTATTGAGCAGGACTACGAGAATGGCTCGCCCACGGGTAACCCGACTGCTGGCGTGCCCATCACCAAGCTTGACCTGACGGGTGTCACGGGCACCGTCGAGTCCGGCGCGACTAATATCTATGTGCTGTGCGCCAAGGGCGCTTGCTCGGACTGGACTTGGTCGAATGTCATTGTCAAGGGCGGCAAGACGTCGTCCAAGTGCTCTAATGTGCCTAGCCCGGCCAAGTGCTAGGTCGGCTATCCTCAAGGGGGCGGGAGATGACAGGAGTGTGTGGCAGTCATGCTGTGATGGGAGCTTCGTTTCTGGGTTCGAAGAGGTTTTAATCAGTCGCAATCTGGCTTGTCTCCATCCAACATGGGCAGCCACAGAGCTTTTAATTATTTCTGTACATATTATCAAGGACATTGCAATCAATGTTTGCATATTGGTCACCTGACGCTACTCCTTAAGCCTTGTCCCCCCTTTGGGGGGGTATATGATCTTTGCCTTGGAACTACAGGATTCCGAATTCGAGCCTCAGCCCTTGCCGTGACACCCTCGAGACGAGATTGATTCAAAATAGCATCACTGTTGTTGGACGAATCTCCTTCGCTCGGTTCAGGTGTCAGAATCCTGATCAAACGCAAACGGACGCCAGGGGGCTTCCTTGTTCAATGGTAGGCGGGCAAGCACCGACTGGAAGAAGCCGGCGAAGAGGCTCGTGATGCAGACGGTCTGGAGGTCGTTAGAGACGGTGCGGGCCGCCGTCGGTTGCGATATTGTTTGCGCAAAGAACCTGGTGAACCCACGTATATACAAGCTACTCTATTGAGGAAATCTAAATGAAGACGGGGGGGAAACTGGGTGGAACAACATTTGTTCGTCTCCAGGTCAAAAAGCCCGACTTTGACTCAACACTAGGAAACCCCCAATCCCCCTTGAACGCCAAAGAACTTGGAAATTTGATCCCGAACCGACACAATGTCCAACCGGTCAGCGGGATCCAGCGTCAGCATCCCCGTGAGAACAAGATACATCCTTCTCGCTGACGAATTGCCGGACCAGCAGATCTTGTGCAGGGCCGTTACGAATCGGTCATGCTCCCCTGCAATGCTGCATGAGCAGTTGGGATCGTCGTTGTTGAAGCTCTCATGCAGTGTCCGATATCCGGCGGCACCGCCCCTTGCCACGGCAAAGAGCTCAGCGAAGCAGCAGCCTAGCTGCCAGACATCGGATCGGAGGTCGCTTGACTGTTTCTTGCGCTGCTCTGGGGCGAGGTAGGCGTAGGTGCTGTCCGTGTACTTGGTCCCAGCTCCAGGGATCTCGATCTTGCTGACGCCAACATCGGTAATCAACGGTGTTACATGACGGGAGCCCTCCTGGTAGAGGAGGATGTTGTCGGGCTTGAGGTCCTTGTGTTTGATCATTTTGTCGTGCAGATGGCTGACGGCGTCGGCGAGCTCGAACATGATCCTAAACACGCAATGATCTGACTCTGCGGCGCCAGGATCGAACCAGGGACAGCGACCTGCCCTTTCGGAATCGCTTTCATGGAGAAAGGTCGCAAGCGTGCACGGCGCCCATGGGGCCATGACCAGCCGTATCGATCTGCCGTTGTCGAGCGAGAAGGCTTCGACAAGCTCGACGATGTTTTTGTGGCAGCAAACCTCGAGAATGCCCAGTTCTCTCAAGATGTTCCTCCTATCCTTTTCCAAAAAGGCATTGCGGACTCGGAATATCTTCATGGCGAATGATTCGCCAGTTGTCCTGTGGTTGACTTTCTGAACCGTGCCGAAACTGCCCGAGAACGCCTCGGCTGCCGCATCAATCACATACGGCGTGTCAGTCAACGCTCTGTAGGCGTACACGTGTCGTGGTTTGAACTGTTCAGTGGTTCGAGTCAGGAAGTCGATGATTTTCGGCCTGGACGTGCTAGTTAGTTCTGCCCGTCGAACTTGGTAAGATAGATACGCACCTAAAGTTATCGAGCACATCCGCGGAGGTCCAGGATACCGAATCCCCCTTTTCAAACATGCTGCGAACCAGGCCATGCAGCTCCCAGCCAATGCGGTGCAATTTCGTCTGGTTGGAGTTGTTGCGACCTGTATTACTGTGGTCTTCCATGCCCTTCAAGATGTGCATGGTTGCAAACGCCGCATTCAAGGCGCCGTCGTGGCCACATCGTTCTTCGCGATTGTGGAAGTCGAGAAGCTCGAGGGTCTCGAATAAGCACACCTTGGTCTGAGCCAAATCCAAGGCTGTTTCAGCGTGTGATGGGCCATTGGGGTTCCGTTCGATGACGCTTTCTCCAAGACTGAGGAGTCGGGCATCGAGCTTTTTGATCTGTCGGTGAACGAGGTGGGTAAGCGGCGCATCAGAATCCGGATGGTGGGTGCACCAGGCATTGAGGCGTTGGCAAATGCCCTTAGACTTGTTGATTAGATCAAGAGTCTGCTCCAGAAAGCCCTGGTCGGCCATCTTGGTGTGGCGAAGCGGTGTCGAGGCGTTATGCGTACAGCAAGTCAAATGGGTTGCGAACCACACGAAGGAAGATTGTAGGGGCGCATGTAAGGCGTTGATGATATAGTCATAGTAAGAGGGTCGTGGCCCTTTCACTATTGTGTATACGGAGTTGTCTTGGACCTGAGTTGGAACTAATTCCACGAAGCTAATGCGGCCGCCCTCACCGACATGGACTATGAGAAACCTAAATAGTTAGGCTAGTCAACACACCTTAATATTGCGCTTACTTCGTCTTGCGGCTTTATCTGGCATTGGTGCCTCGTTATTGGCTCTGGGCGAGGAACACGGACAGGTTCAAGCTAATTTGGGTATGATTGGCGTTCATGGGCCAACAGCTGAACACAGGGCATCGCAGTTTTGTGTTCGGTGTCGAAGGCACGGAACACGTTATGTTTCCATGTCGTAGTCAGGGGTCACGCTTCATGTTCCTTGTCGAAGGCATGGATCACGCTCGCTGCCATGTCGAGACAGTTACACAGCATATGCAGCGGGAAAAAACTAGACAAAAAAGCAGACTGATAACCAACGACTAAAAAAAAGCACACCAATAAAAACGACTGAAAAAGGCCAGTCGGAAAACAGATGGCAGGAAAAAACGAGGCTCGAAAGCAGCCCTGAGACACCAGGAAAAAATAAGGGGATAACTCAAAACTACAAGTATCCACAGAACAATTCGAGCTAGGCATGCCTTTTGCGCGATAACGTACATGGAGTGAACCCCTACTTCCCGTTGGCCCCCGAGTCCTTGACAGGGCTCTCCGAAGTAGACTCCCGGATAACCCTCAACCCCACCTGCTCCTTGATCTTCCGTTCAAGCACATCCAGTCCCGCTATACTCTTCATCATCCCATCAAAAAACCCAACAGGCAAATGCGAGGCGATCCGCACAATCGTCGAAAACTTGCCCTGCCACACCCAATGCGGCGGATTCCGCCTACTCAGCCTCTTAGCCACCCGTCCCGCCCACTCATCAGCATCACTATTGCCGCTGGCGGTGTTGACGCCGGACATGGCCTCCTCCAGCGCCTCCTTCGCAACATTGTACATGGAGCCCGACGGCAGCGTCGGCGTCGGCGCGTTGTCGTGAAAAGTCGACCGCACGCCGCCCGTCATCAGGTTGATCACCCGGATCCCAAACGGCTCGAGCTCGAGCCGCAACGCCTCAGTCAGACTGGCCGCGGCCGCCTTGGAGGCGTTGTACGCGCCGAAGAAGGGCATCGCGCCGGCGGGCACGGACACCGTGGACGTGTTGTTG
The DNA here is from genome assembly GCA_033296685.1 of Parachaetomium inaequale. Taxonomy (NCBI): domain Eukaryota; kingdom Fungi; phylum Ascomycota; class Sordariomycetes; order Sordariales; family Chaetomiaceae; genus Parachaetomium; species Parachaetomium inaequale. The sequence continues at coordinate 31,939 of MU854534.1, read as the reverse complement.
ACCACCATGCCGCCACGGGTCGACTCCAGCAGCAGCGGCAGGAACGCGCGCGTCACGCTGACCAGGGACCACACGTTGAGGTTGAACAGGTCGCGTGCCTGGGCGAGGTCGAGGTCCATGACCGGCATCGCGTAGCCGGCGCCGGCGTTGTTGACGAGGACGTCGAGGGACCCGCCTGTCAGCTCCCGGACGCGGGAGACGCAGCGGGACATGGATTCGTCCGAGACGGTGTCGAGCTGCAGGGTCTCGATTCCTGCTTGCTCAGCGTTCTTCAGCTTCGACGTGTTGCGGGCGGACGCGAGGACGCGCCATCCGGCCCGGTGGAAGGCGAGGGCGAGGGCCGCGCCGAGACTGCCGTCGGAGCAGCCCGTGATTAAGATGGTTCGTTGGGAGGCCATGGCGTTTAAACAGGCTGCTCATACAACAATCTGCTGTTGAAGAGCCACCATCGGGCTTTTATGAACGCCGCAGGCATGGCCAAGAACCTCAAGATCGGCCATCTTTGTCCCATCCGTTGTTTGTTACATCTAAACTCGGCCACATTTTCTTGCGGCGTCGGGACGTGGATCATTCCAAGTGCCCTGGTGAGGTTGTTACATGTAAAGTCGGTCACTTATTGCTGTGATGTCGGGACGTCTCTCTGTCCAAGCGGCCCGGTGAGTTGTCCCGAGGGCCGGCGGCCGAAGCAAGTCGGGGCAACCCCAACACAAGCCGCTGCAGGGGTAAAGTAAGCTCGCTGATCAAGGGCAAAAGGGCATGCTCCTCAGCGCCCTTTTTCTTGTACCGGCCACAGTGCCTTGCAAGTGCCGGTTGCAAATGATGGGTTCCAACTTCGTAGCCAGAGGTGTGGGGGTAGTTCGATTGCTAGGCTAGCACTGAGCTTATAACTACTACCTACTGTGTAGAACTGCCTAAACCCCTGTTGTCAGGGGGGTATAATGTGAGCGCTCGCTTTTCTTCCCATTAATTCTCAGTCGTATCAGGCCATCACCTCCCAATCGCTAGGCTTCGGCTCCTCCTTGCCGTCCGCATAGAGGCTGTCGTACCGCCCGCCCATAACATAACGCTCGGCACGTTCCTTGAGAGCTATCTTCTCCCGCCACACCCAGTACCGGTCGTTGGAGGCCCGGCTTCTCGATTCTTCAGTACACTTCCAAGGGTAGGGAAAGTGGGCGTAGAACCTGGCCAGCCCTCGATCGGCGGCTAGCCGCTTGAGGGGGTGCATAAGATCCATAAAGGCTGCCATTACCGTCTCGCCTTCCTCGACCGTTATCGTACGGCGGTACGGGCCCGGAGCGTCGCTGGGCACGTCGGCTACGGTCAGGCGGAGCGTGAGCCCTGGGGAGTTGGTCTTGTCTCGGAGCCAGTCGACCGTTGCTCGCCAGTCCTGCATGGCAGGGTGTTGTGTCTCGGGCCAGCTTGGGGCGCGGTAAGGGGGAAAGACCAACTCGAGGAAACGGAGGTGGGCGAGGGCGGGCGTGGGGACGACTTCTCGTAGGGATTCCGAGACGGCGAAGCGCTCGTTTGGGTAGGGGTACGCAGGGACGGGGGGGCCATCCTCATCATGATCTCCTTCGTGCAGCTCAAGCAGCGGCAGTACCCACGGCGGGAGTAGTTTGTAGTCGTGAACGATAAAACGGTTGTTCGAGAAGAAGACAAACCGGGCGTCCTCGGATAGAGTGCGGCACACGAGGAACAGAGCTGGCCCGGGCGGAGTCCAGCACTTGCACGTCAGCGAAAACGCGGCGTGGCGGCGGCGGCAGAAGCAGCCGTTACTCTGTGATCCGCCGTCGAAGGTCTTGTCAAGCCAGCATTCGGAAAACTGGTCGCTGTGGCGTTCCTCCGGGGGGTGGTAATCTTCGCTTCTGCAATGGCATACCACGTAGGCGCGATCCTGCCTGCTCCATATCATCTGTCTTTGTGGCGTGACGAGGTCGGTGTACTCGAGGATCCGGACGCGGAGCTCGCGTGGGAGAGTTAGCAGCGTGGTTGTTGCACTCGCCGGCGGCTCTAAAGACGGTGTGGGAATCCCGCAAGCCTGTGACACGGCATCCTGGGCGAGCTGCTGGAACCGACCATCGGGTGTCTTGGCCAGCCGGATATGGCATTCCCTCAGATAGGACGGAGGGAGGAGCTGGATGGGTGCAACGAAGGATTTTGCGAAAACTAGCGCCTGCGGGTGGTGGGGGTCAATATCGCAAACCAGGGAGAGGGCAAGGCGCCCGGGAGCAACGTGGGAAAACAGGCGAGCGGCGGCCGAGTGCCACTCGTTCAGCATAGTCTGCGCTGCCCTTGGCGTATTACCCTCATCGCTGCAGGTGTCCGCGGAAGCTGGACTCAGGAGGGGGAGCTGGTGTGCACCGCGGTGTTTCTGCTTACACCAGTGCAAGCCCAACCAGTCCTGGTCTTCGCGGCCCTGAAGGCAGCAAGTGTCGGTATAGTCGTCTGTAGTCAACTGGTGGCAGGCGGCTTCGTTGAGAACAATCTTGAGATTGTAGAGCGACCGAAGTGACGACGGGGTCAGAGTGCGCAGGGCGTGGTGAAGAAGGGGCGAGGCCGGGTTACCCCGGTCCACGGGCGGCTGGGAGAAGTACAGGACGAAGCGGTTAGTCGAGTATAGCAAAGCAGCTGCCTCGGTGTAGATGGCGCGACAAGAAAGCAGCAGGCCGTGGAAGCACCTCGGGTCCGGCGGATCGCGCGTGTAATACGAGGCCTGCCCGCCGCGCAGGTTGAAACTGTGGGGGCGGCCGCCCCATGATGCCAACCCAAGATAGCGGTAGATGCGCTGTCGAATGCCCGGGGTGAGGCGTAAAAGAGGCGGCGATTGCGATCGCGACGCCAGGGGGGCATCGGGCGGGCGTGCCATTACTGGTTGAAGTCCTACTTTCTTTAGCGGCTTGTTGAGGTTGCGGCACAGAAGATTCGACAATAAGCGTTCGGGTACGTATCCGTAACTAAACTAGGCTAAAGCTGTCCGACATTTCTGGGTGACTGGGTGAACCCGGTGTGACCTGAGGAGTGATTGTCACCAATCTACGCGCTGACTTCCCGTCAACCACGCTGAAAGTGCCTCCTCCTTATGTGATCACTTGGCCTTTTTCAGGGCTTCTATGCTTCGAGAATGCTAGTCCTCAATGCTCCTCGAATGTACGCTCCTCGACCTACCCCTATTTCATGGCCACCGTTTCCCCGCTGGCAACTAATTTCGTGCTCCACAACAGCACCCTCCTCCTGGCCACCGACTTGTCCTATCCCGCAGCTTCGCCTTTTCTTTCTCCGGCGCAACAGTTCTGGCATCAGCCTGTACTATGTGCTTTTTAACCTCATCCTGTCGCCTGAGCTTTCCACCTTCGCCTTTCTCTTCGTTGTGAACCTCGGGGATGTAAACTCCGATGTTTCCGTCCACGGTTCTTCCCATACCGGCGACTGGATACACCTGGCCCAGCTCGCGGCCGTTTGTGTGCTGTGATTCTTCACGTATGTTTGTCTACGCCAAATCCATGTCCGGGCTAGCAAGCAGCAGGTCCCAATGTTAACCACCAACTCCGTTGTCAAGCTTTGCCCTCGCCATCATCTTCCTTCCAAATGGGTTGCCGCCGCCATATTGCCGCCGCCACAGCCGTGTACACGTCCTATGTTCTCATCGCCGTGGTCCCGCGCTTTGCCGACGCCGCTAGCCCGCAGAACCAGCACCGTGACCCTTCGACTCGGACCGTATATGGCTCCTTGCCTTTTTCAGCGGCCTACATATGGCTTCTTGGCGCCGGCCATCACTGCCTTGGCTGCCGCAGGGCTGGTATCTCAGGCACTCTCTATTCGGTTGGACACTCGCGCGTTGAGCCTGGAGGGGTTGGGGGCCCTGGCTATTGTCTTTGCGGTTGTTGCCTTGTCCTAGCCCCCATCACGTCGTTTTCACGTGAAGGCTTCCAGTCATGATGCGTGGCTGCGCCTCTTTAATGCAGCCATTCTTCCACTTCAGGCCGGGCCTCCAGTTGACACAGCCCCTTTGCACCCAGTATTTCATTTCTTAAGAAGAGAATGGAACCGACGACCCGTTCCATTCCTCTCAAACACCCAGTTTCTTTGTCCAGTCACAATTCACTGCCACCATGTCCGACCGAAAGTACGAGTAACTACCAGCCCCTGAATCTGCCAGTCGAGACAAGAGTACTCATCTTGTCCCCGGGCCAAGACGGCGACCCCCTCACCGGCACATTGTCACCTACACCAATTCGCTGCCCAGATGAACCTTACACGGCGCTTAGCTACTGCTGGAGTCAAAGCGTCATGAAGGATGCACTTGCTCCTGATGTCCGCCTCAAATGCGCTGTGCAGACTGTACAGGAAGATGGTAGCACGGTCGAGGTTTTTGATGACCTCGCATTTGCGAATATGCTAAGCCACCCATGGCTTCGGTATAACTACATCCGCTTGGGAGGCTGTCTCCCCGAAGGCATCATGTTGCTGGACGGCAGTCCAGTAGCCATCGGCGGGGAATTAGACAGTGCACTGCGCCGGCTGCGGAACGAGCACGAGCCCCTGCGAATCTGGGTTGACGCCCTATGTATCGACCAGTCAAACCTTGCAGAGCGCAACGAGCATGTCCAACTCATGGGCCAAATCTACGCCAATGCATCTCATGTACATATTTGGCTTGGTGAGAGAATGGGCATCGAGGGGGAGTTCATTGAGACCCTACATAAACTCGGGGAGCTTGTCCACGGCCTACTGGCTACTCAAGATTTGGATGGAGACGCCTCCATTCCACACAAGGTCCAGTGGGAGTTTTTCAACTCCCCCGAGACGCAGGAGCTACAGTGGGACAAGATTGCCGAAGTTGTTGACCGCGCATGGGCAAGTGGCTTTTCCCCTCCAGTGTTTTCTTGTGATATTACTGACACAACCATACTTTAGTTCCATCGCACATGGGTCATCCAAGAGATCGCCAACGCCCGAGACGCCACGCTCCATATCGGTGATGCGCGACTCGGCTGGGCAGCTGTGGCTCAGCTGGTCCGCCGGCTGAAGGAGCACCATCTAGACTCCCCTATCGCCCAACACAAAGGTTTGAAGGCAGTATGGATAATGGGTGGTCTCAGACACGAATTAGTCGAACAGAAGCGGTCACACTGCACACTGAACCTTCTGGATTTGCTTGAGGAGCTCAGGGACTTCAAGAGCACACTCCCCAGCGACAAAATCTATGGTGTGCTTGGTCTCACGAAACAGAAAGACCAGGTCACGGTTGACTACTCCAAGTCTCCCGAGGAGGTCTTCACCGACCTTGCCATCAGCCACCTTGACTCTGGATCCCTTGACGTCCTCTGCCACTGCGTCGACGTCCCCTGCAAACCCCAGACGCTCACCCTCCCGTCGTGGGTACCAGACTGGACTCGCTCCGGATACGCCGAGCCCTTCCGAGCCAGCGGCCTGGATGATGCCAACGCCTGCGGCAGTACTGTCCCGTCGTTCCGCATCGACACTACCACCAAGACCCTGCACATCAAGAGCCGCCTTGTGGACCACATTGCCACTATCGACACCGTCCGCCGGATTCCCACACCACTGGAGCCCTTTTTATACGCTACGTCCGACCCTGACGCCCTGAACCCCACCTCTGCCGTGATCCAGAAGGCACTCGACCCAACCCTCCGCAACCATGGCCGGCTCGCCGATAGCATCGCTCATACCGCAGAGTACCACCGCAACATTATCGGCCTCGCCTTATCTGGGGTCGAGCCCGACCACGACCACGACCACGACCACGACCACGACCACGACCACGACCACACTTCAGCTCCCGCCTCCCCCGGTGTTGATGTTCTCGAAACCCCCCGCTTCCGCGCCCTCTGCGAAACCTTCCACGTCCGGTGCAAAGGCACCCGGCCGACGGACCGACTCGGGCCCTTTTACCGCGTCGGCTTCGAGATCTACCTTGAAAGCGTCTTCAGATCCGCCGACGACGACAACAACGATGAGAACCAAGACGGTGAAGGAGGAGGAAAACACAACCCCAACAACCCCAGGGACGCCGCAGCGCGGCAGATTGTCCGGGCAAAGATCGAGCACTTTATGACACACGGCCTGCCAGCGGGCGAGGCGGCGGACGAGTTCGCGGCGCAGATGTTGGCTGCGTACGGGGCCGCGGTGCAGGCGCACGAGGGGCTTTGTGCGGGGAGGCGGTTTTTTAGGAGTGAACGGGGCAGGAGGTTTGGGTGGGGGGTGGCTGGGGTTAGGGAGGAGGATGTCGTGGCTGTGTTCGAAGGGGGGAGATATCCTTTTGTTTTGAGAGGGGTGGAGGGGGGCGGGGAAGGGGATGGAGGAAGGGGGGGTGGGAGGAGGTATAGAATCGTGGGGGACTGTTATCTGCATGGGATCATGGATGGAGAGGCGCTGGATGATGGGTTAGGCGAGAAGCTGGAGTTTGCTATTTTGTAGGGAGACGGGTGTTGACGGGTAACGTCGGGCGTGTGAAAATTGGGAGTCTAATATCAAGCTCGGTTGTCATGATACCCCTGGCCTGTGGCCAGGAGTCAAAGGGAGACTTCATGTCAGTCACACCACTACCCTATGCCACTGACTCCCAATGCCTTGCTGCTGCGAGCACCGCGTATGATCTCGGTACGCAGTTGCTCGCTGGGTTGCGACGGGCTGTCGCCGGTAGGGTGAGACGATCAGTAGCGAGAGGGAGCCTTTGTTGTCATGATGAAGGTATCTACTTCGAAGTTGCGGTAGGAGTGTTGGGCAGTAGAGATAGCTTGTTGTTTACTACTCTTCTCGTATCACACCCTCAGTGATTCAATAAGCGTAAACTCAAACCATTCCGACGCTGGCACCACCAACCTCGGCCGTCCCCCATTGTCCTTCGGGTCCGTCACCTCCCCTTTGACCCAACACGGGAGCTTCACCGCCGTCTCTTCATGCTCCTTCATACTGCCCCAGTCCCACCAGTCCAGTTCGCACCTACCAACCCAGCAGCGAAAGACAACACCAGGCATCGAGTCCCTAGGTAGCGCGACATCCGACAAGTCGTTCAGCGACACCCACGTCCCCCACGACTCGCCCGGCCGCAAGCTCGCAAAATCATCGCCCCGCTGCCCGACGTGCACTTTCATATTTGGTTCGTCGTAAATGGCCCATCCAGTGACGCCACTTTCCCAGAGCCAGCAATCCTCCCAGGCGGCCTCCGGTCCTCCGCGATGCCTTGCTAGGTGGATGCTGAAGGACTTTATGGAATCGTTTGCCCGCTAAATGCCCAGGAGTGGAACGCCACAGGGCGCGCTGTAGATGTCTGCAGGTTGCCGTCTGCGCCGGTAATGCCGTGGTAGGTGAATTCAAGGTTCACGCGGATCTGTTCGTAGCTCTTGACCGTCACCGGGCCCTTGACCGCGACGGTAAAGTGCGGCGCGCCAGACCTAGCAATGTTAGAACCAGCATCCTCGTGGGAAGACGGCCAGAAAAACAAATCATCTACATTCGATCCGACAGCTCGACCGGAGAAGATAACCCAAGACGAGACCTGTTAGCCATGACTTTCCGCTCCTCCCTGTCACGCCATTCCCTCTGCGCCACGTTCGCCCTCTCAAACCCATGCTCGGCCTCGTACGCATCACGCTCCGGCCACCGCCGGTCACTGAACCTGACCACCGTGAAATGGATCCGTGCACCGCCGGGAACCACCAGCTTCATCCCCGCACCCCCTTCTTTCACCCCCTGCCCACTGTGTGCATGTTCTCGTACGGCGCCCCAGTCCCACACCCCAAGCTCCGCCCCGGGAAACAGCAGCATGTACACGCCCCAAGGCCCAAAACTACCGCCAGCTTGATTGATAGCGCGGTAGTACCGCTCCGGCAGCGTCGCTGTCACACTGATCTCGCTCCCTGGGGCGGGGAGCTCCCACCAGAACTGGTTGTCCTCCCCTGTCGGGATGAGGCAGTCTTCGCCGCCGCCGGTGGGGTCCCCACTGGCATGGTTGACCGGGATGGGCTCCAGACAGCCGCCGCCGTTGCGTAGACTGTGGCGTAGTAAGACGAGGCCGGAAGGGGGCGAAAAGGCGTCGATGGTTGGGTTCCAGCGGATGATGCAGGGCTGGCTGTCGGTAGGATAACCCCTTGCTAGGCGCCGGATGGTGAAGCGGATTGGGTAGGGAAGGGTGAGGGAGAGTTCGATGGGGGCTTGCAGTGTGATTGAGAGATGAGGGGTGTCGGGACTGCGGTGGGATAAGTGACCGTTTTGTGTTTGTGATGGCTTCGGGTTCTTACAGCAAGACTTTCTCACCCATCCTGACAAAGGGGCGGACATCTAGGTCGTTACTCGCGATGGCGGTTTGTCGTAGCGGACAGTAGGCGCTATGTGTCGCGGGCTGATGTGACAAAGGATGGCTGAGACGGCAGATTATGGGGTTAACCGTTTTGAATGGACTTGGATGAAGTTGGCAGGTGGTTGGAGGCAACACCCACTCTTGTATGACTCCTCCCCGAGCCTGTGGATCCAGGACTCGGCCTCAGCTGTCCGCCCCTTGTTCCCAAGCACTCGTTATTTCCGAGAAGGCGACACGGTAAGTTTAAGCACAGAACTACTCTCACTCTCTATTGTAGTCCCAAGTCAACAGCCTACGGATGCTTGTTTACACGTGTTCTGAAGTAATTCGGGGATAACTAGTCGCCATACCTGTTTCTCTTTCTCTCTCTCCTCCACCTCCCCCCCTTCTTGGATAGAAGGTACCATTCCTGACTATGTAGGCCGTTTGAGGATGGAATTTACAGCACCCTTATTTCAGTTCATGCGCCTCCTCATCCCAATACTGGCCGGACAAATCCCCCACTGGTGGAACCTTGTTGCGTCCATCCAATTTGCGGTAGGTAAGGGAGTCGAGATCGACGTCGAAGAAGGTACGAACACTGATACCGTAAATATGCTTCGGTGCGCGGACTTCGCGGAAATCGATGCCGATGCTGGCCCCGCAGTGCTTGCAGAACATCTGGTCCTTGTCTTTGGTGTTGAAGCGGTAGTTGCTGCAGCGGGCGCGGCTGTCGTTGTGCCAAGTGACAGACGAGGCCTCGGGGTCTGGCAAATTACTGCTTTAGTCTCTCTCTCTGTGTATGTCTCTCTAGCACTCTCTCGCCCATCTCTTACTCTCTCTTTCTCGCCCCTTTTCTCAAGACTGATGTTGTAGGAGGAGGGAGACGGGAAGCAAAAGCAACTCACAAACGAGAAGATAACCGAATCGTGTACACGCGGAGCAATTGCAGTTGAGCACTTTGGTCTGGGGCAGCGCGGGTGTCAGGGTGACGCTAAACTTGATATACCCGCAATGGCAGCCCGCCTCGTAAGTGGCGCTGCTCTTCTCCTCTTCCTCTTTCTTCTGGGGAGGAGTGTCTGCGGGCATTTTCCCTTGGTCCCGAGATAATGTAAGCCGGGAGTGAGTTCCGAGGTAGGAGCTAGCGGAAGAACTCTGTTAAAGCAAGCCAGTTAGTAAAACACATCACTGAGCATTTGTTGTGCTGAAAAAGAGCTGTGTGGAAGTATAGACACTTACTTAGTATTACCGGACGACAGCGATGTTGCGGTATGCTCTGTTGAAGTCGATGAGTGACTCGGGAGGAAGCGGGGATGTTCGGGGGAAGGAAGCGGGGATGTGCGAGAAAGCGGGGGTGCGCGTAGAAACAAGGATGGTAGGATTATGGTAACGTACATTATAACGTGCATTATCAGTGAGTGGGCCATATCAGTGAGTGGGCCACTTTTCCACGCGACGCGCCACATCTACACATTACATCAACCTCATCCATCACCCAGTATGCCTCCTGCCTCAAAAGAAGCCTAGGTAATCTTACCCCTTGAGGCTCTTCAAAACGATAAAAATCTAAGCATACGAGATGCAGCAAAGATCTACAACGTCAGTCGTAGTACTCTTATACGACGATGCGATGGTAAGACTATATGATACGATATAACGCCTAGGGTAAAGAAGCTTACTTAATTAGAAGAGGAAGTTATTGTTCAATATATTATTGAGCTATCTATATAGGCTTTTCTACTAAGACTATATAGTATAGAAGATATAGCTAACTAACTACTAACTATTAAAATAGCTCCCCGACCTCGATATTAACTACTATAGACTAGCTTACCAGAGGTACAATAGCTGTAATACACGAGGTAGCTCTTCTTCGGTCAGAGGTCTCTTCGCTCCGTAAGGCTAACGAGGCACTAAGCAAGCACCGGAGAGCTAAAAAAACATATATACAGCTCGGAGGGTCACTTGCTATACAGGATGTATAGGATATAGTAGGCCAGGGGGCTGTAGGTGGAGAGGAAGTACAAGAAACGCAGTCGGGTGGTAGTGGTGCAGGGGGGGTTCGTACGAGGGTTCGGTGCTGTGGTGTATGCGGCAAGCCTGGCCATAATGCCCGCACTTGCCAGGAGGTTGCAGAAGCATCTGATTCAGTTGCTTCTGATGTAATTATCATTAGTCTTTAATATTGTGGTGTAGCAATTGAGGATAATTGTTATAAGGTGGTAGAAAGTAGCCCGTTCGCTTATATGGCTCGTTCGCTTATAATGCACGTTAAACTAGATTGATGTGGTGTTCCGTCGATGGTTGGTGGTGGGTGGCCTGTAGATGGATCATTGGGGGCGAAATCTAGGGACCTTGAAAGTTGAAGCGGGGGGGTAGCGAATATAAAGATTGAACCATGCAGAACTCTAAGCAGTTAGCTACCGAATGCTTGCAAGACCAAATATTTATACCCTTGAACTCTGAAATCTGCCCATCTCTGATCCCAAGTTCAATACATGTCACGTAGATGCCTATGACATCTGCTGTGAGGTCTGAAAGCAAGCCCCCTTGATACGGATTTGCTTCGTCTTTTACCCCAGAGTTGGTAGATCACGAGTGCATAAACGTCTTGCAAAGTGAGGCGATAACATCGGACAGTCAACAATCTTCTCGGTATTGTATCTTTCCCCCTCGTAGTCCTAAGTTAATGTGACGCGTGTTGCAAAGCTTGGTGGGAATTTCAGACCGTTGGCCACATGACGCCTCTTGTAATGCGTGATTTGGCAATTTTCGGATCAAAACAACTCAAACAAGGCGACTACATATGACGCTTGTTGGAAGGTGACGGCTTTGTTTTGACAATCACCCAAGCAACGCATATACCGCGTGAGAATGTCATTGCTATTTGCATGTTGTTATCCCAACAGCATGTAGATCTCGTGGAAGTGCTTGGTGGGCGGTCACGCTGGCTTGCACAAACCTATCTGAAGTAAACACAACCCGCGTGAGTAAACCTGGGACGGCTTAAGTTGTCTGTGCGAGAGTTTGGAACTTCTATATAACCACTCTTCTACCGCACTCACTGCCCATCTCGTTTTCTTCTTCCACCATCAAATCCCAGCTTCACTCTATTACCTGTCAACCTGTGCTCAATATCTTATAAAACATCCGCCCAAAGATACCTAGCTTCCCGTCCTCGTACCATCAAAGTTTCGGGACACTTGCCATTTAACTTTTATTCCCATCATCCCTAGGATTCTTCCTTTCTCTTCTTTCCTCTTCAGTCCTTTCTTTATTCCTTCTTCATCCACCCATCACATCTCCTATAAATAGTGAGTGTACCAACGTTCGAACCATGGTATCCGAATTAAAGTACACGCTAACAACCATGACTCTTTTCAACTATAGACAATACCCATCTTCCTCACTTCCACTCAGACCACTCCTATCATCGCCGCTGGCCGGCGAGGGGATGTCCAGGTCCTCGAGATAGAAGTGGCCGCACTGGCCGAAACCTTTGGCGTCATCAGGGGGGAAATCCTTCCGAGTGCCAAAGACGAGCACGGAAACACCGTGCTTCACGCGTCGTCCGAACTCGGACTGACAGGTATGAGGCCAACTTCTCGTCGGAAGAACCCAACACTCTCTGACAAATTACAGATATCCTGGCGTGGACCCTCGACCAGCGGAACTTCCCCCTCCAGCCCGGCCTGCGCTCTACCTTCATCGAGCAGCGAAACGGCCTAGGGGACACCGCCGTTAACACCGCAGCCCGGTCCAACCAACCTACCTACCTCGCCACCCTACTGAGCTATGGGGCATACCCAACCACCAACAACGGTTTCGGATTTACCGCCGTCCACTACGCGGCAACGGCCAACAGCGAGGAGCTAACCACGCTCCTCCTGGCCCACAATGCCTCCCCGTCAGCCATCTCACGTTCTCGCGATACCCCGCTGCATATCGCTACCCGCAGCGGCAACATCGTCATATCCCAGCTGCTCCTCCGGGCCGGAGCTACCCCGGACATTACCAACGCGTCGGGAGACGCACCGTTTCACCTGGCGGTGCGGGCGGGCAACTGGCCCCCGATCCAATTGCTGGCGGGGTTTGGTGCGCCGAAGGACCAGCATAATGCGGTTAACGGCGACACACCTTTGCACATTGCCGTAAGGATGGGCAATGTCGACATGGTGGAGCGGTTACTACGGGCGGAGGTAAATGTTAGGGAGAGGAATTGGAACGGGTTGACACCGTTCGAACTGGCAAGGTTGAAGGGGTCAGAGGAGGTTCAGGATGCCTTTTTGAACGCTGGACGGTGGTGAGGAGGCTTGGGGAGCTAATACTCTGTATATTGGCGGTCATCACTCGGACACGGGGGCGGAAGAGGAGGGCATGGACGGGGAGGACGAGAGGGGTTGGAAACGAGGATAGAAGGAGTGGGCGGGTATTGGAAAAAGGATAACCATAATATCTAATATAAAGCCATTCACACTGCAATAACCTTGGTGATTGTGGTGACCGAGCTTTTTGTGAAGATCCAAAGACCAACCACACTGTGCTGGCAATGTTGACTTCAGGAGTTCAGGGGTAGGACCTAGGGTTAGGGTATGGCTTTTCTTATCTACCTAGTCAACAAAAAGTCTCGAGATTTCATCAGACTGACGCCCTGACAGTGATATGGAGCAAGAGGGTAAGATATAAAATGTCTCAAATACACAAGATGGGGAAGGTGGGGTGGGGGACAGTGTCTCAGGCCTGAGAATCGAAATGGCGTGCTGGGACGGGGAAGCCGCGCACGCCATTTTCGTGGGAGTTGACGAAAGAGGGCCAGAAGGAGTGTGTCTGCCCGCCGCGCCCCCTCAAAGACTTGTCTCTTCGCTTTCCACGCCCTCTCGCTCACCACTTGCAACCGAGGCAAAGTTCCCCTTCTTCTCATCGCTCTAGTCCCTCTGGCACTCGACTCTATCCTTACCATCCAATGCTTCGTCGTTGCCTGCTTGCTCGCATTTCCTCTGCAACGAACCCGTCTTCTGCGCCATCGAAAACAACAAGGCCAACAAGGCAAATGCACTCGACGCCGCAAACGCTATCCTCAGCGCATCGCAATATAAGGCTCGGACCGCCCTCTCCAACGTCGGAGAAAGCTCCCGAAGCGAGAAAATGGATTGGCGCAGTTTCTCGATGAGCTGCCCGTAAAGTCAGCGATGCCGCATGGAAGGCGATTTGAACATGAAAGACCGACCTCTTCAGTAGCCGCATCTCCCAGTGTGGCTGGCAACCTCGCCAGCAGAACATTCTGGACGATCGCCGATGTCACGGTAACACCATAGATGGTGCCCATCGATCGGATCAGATACACGGTCGACGTGGCAACTGCTTGCTCTGCTCAACGTTAGTCATGCTCTCCAACACCAAACACCGTTTGACTCCTGCTTACCTTTGTGTTCGAATAGCGAAACAAAGCTGAACAGCACACTCGGGTTCGTCAAGCCGAGTCCGAGATTCGCCGGCACCAGATACACGAATTCCCTCCACCGATTCCCCGTCATGCCCATCGTCATCGCGAGCAGATTCCCGAGCAGCATTGTGGCAGTACCCAGGCGGACATTCACACACAAGGGGTAGCCACGGTGCATCAACGAGCCCGCGATTACGCCGCCGACTGGGGTTGCAAGGGCAGGGATGATCAGACGCAGGCCGGCTTCAGCGGGGGAGTCGCCCCGGACGGCTTGGAAGTACAGTGGCACCATGAACATGTACTGCGGACTGTCAGCAGGGCGTCAGGGATCAAGCGGCGGATGATACTCACAGCATATGCGGCCATGCCAGAAAACAGGTTGGTCAGCTGGAGGGAGGTGGGCTGCCAGCCCTGCAACATCCGGAGCGGAATCATGGGTATCGCCTTGGTCGTGGCCTCGATTTCCACAAACAGGAGCAGCAGCACCACACTCCCGGCAAGCGAGCCGACTACAACCGGGCTGGCCCAGGGGAAGTCGTTGCCGCCCAAGCTCAGTCCCATGAGCTGCGCCACCAGTCCGAGGACCAGCACAAGAGCCCCCAACAAATCCAACCGCCGCATCGCGGACAAGAAGGGGTGTTTGGGGTCTGAGATCGGAACGATACAAGGAGGATTTTCCAGGACAACATAGCCCACGACAAGGGCTACGACTGACACCGGGACTTGCAGCAGGAAACACCACCGCCATCCAATGCTCTCCGCAATCACACCCCCAAGTGACGCCCCGAGCACAGCACCGAAGCCGACAAGAATATTCTGCATGGCCTGGTACATGCCCCTCTGCTTGAAGGGGATCATGTCGGAGTTGATCACGGTTGCTGCAGACATTCAGCACGTGCTGTCACTTTGGCACACAGGACGCACTTACCCATCGTGATCAACCCCCCGCCTCCGAACCCCGTCACAGCCCGCATAATGTCGAGCATCAGCATGCTGTCGGCCACCGAGCAGCCGAAGCACCCGATCATGAAGGTCACGGTCGATATGAAGAAGCAGATCCGGCGCCCAAACATGTCCGAGAACCGGCCGTACAGCGGCTGGAACGCCGTGCTCGTGATGAGGTACGAGGTGGTCAGCCAGGCCGCGTTGTTGGCGGCGTTGAAGTCGGAGCTGATGGCGGCGTACGTCGAGGCTGTGATTGTGCCGTCGAAGCCGGAGAGAAAGACATTGGCCCAGAGCGCTGTCGTGTTACACTGTCAGCATGGCACCAGGTTTGGATGACTTTCCTCTGTTTGGGTTTACACGCACCTGTTTCTATCCACCAGAAACCTGCGGAGGGTTTCCATTCCTCCTCCGCAGTACATTCCGGAGAGATTCCATAGGCAGGCTTTGTTCGTGATTCCAAGAGGGGTGTTGTTTCGTCAATTTCTCGGACTGAAACAACAACACTATTGCCTTTGCGATCTTGTTTCGGGTCGTTGTCGGCCATTCTGTTGCGATTGAACTGGCGAATCTGAGATACAAGTTGTATCTGGCTTGTTCTTCACGCTTTGGTGTTCCACGCAACCGGTACAATTTCTCGTTGATAGGAGATCCCGGCGAGGAGGGGACACCGAGCGGTGCGGCCAGAGCATGCCTTGCCCCCGTCGAAAACTCTGGTTGCGGTGGACCAAACGGGCAAGCCGCCGGGTCTGCAGGGAGAGTGCATGCACGGCGCAGAAATCGGCCCTAAGCCTTTAGCTGCGGTGCGTACGCCGACACCGGGAATGAGACAGACGAGAATGCATTTGGCCATCTCTCGGTTTTCCTCTTTCCTACGATCTTTAAACTTCACTACCACATCATTGATCAATCTCGCTGTGTCAATACCTCGCGAGCGGTCTCTCCAGTTCCCATGGCCCCATCGTGTCCTCTCTACTGGAGCAGAAATTTGACCAGGGCCCGGCCCTGTGACCCTGCCGTCCTTATCATGGCGGGCCCCGCGTGATGCCGCACGTTCATGCAACCGAGCCGAAGCCAAGTGGGACGTGAAGAATTGGTCCGACTCATTGGCGAGCAGTCCTCGTTTCCCACGGCTCGCCCAAGGTTCAGATTCTTCAGAGCACGCGATCTGTTACCGAATCATGGGTTGTTCACTTTTTTGTCCTCGACGCCTCGCCTGTTCAGCCATTCCAGTGTTCCCCAGAGACTCTTCGCGGCCTCCCCCGTCGTGTCCGCATGCCCCGATTAGTGTTCGCTACAGGCTGATATGCATTAGCTCGAACCTCTTGGCGATGCTCGACCACCCTCACGGTATCAACGACTCATCAGTTCCCCGCTCTCAGCCTTCCCCTCCCCCCTGACCCCCAACTCCCAAACTTTTTGATATCCCCTTCGGCCACCCATTTATTCCCGGCAGTCTCGCCATGTTAGAACATCGCGTGCGCCTTATTCCAGGAAACTCTGACATGTCACGACATGGATATCACGAGGTCACCAACACGGTTTGTCGCACACAAGCACCCCGTCGCCGTTTCTGTTCTGTCCGGTCATCTTTGGGGAGTGGTGGCACGGACCGACCCTGCAGGGGGGTCGATGAGTCGACGGGTGCCCCCACGTCCCACCAACGGACCGTTTGAGCCGGCTTTACAGTTACCAATCGCATTTCGGCAGTTTACATAACCGAGGGTGTCCTGCTCGAGGCAAGCGGGCGTCAGTACGTTTGTTGGAGCGCATCTGATCACGATGGTCCAGGGTGTGCAATCAGCAGCAGAGGGAGACGGGGTCCAGACCAAGGCCTGTTGGGTGCTCCCTTTGCCAGGGTCACATCGCTGAAGACGTCCGGGGACGGGAATCCAAGCGCTCCATCCCTCGGCCGGGCGTGGCCTGCAGAGAGAATGGAACAGTTTTAAACGCAAGAGTCCATTGTGCGAGAGGAAACCCACGGCGATTTCCCAGTCAACCTTCTAAACGCATCGCACAGTCCCAATCAACAAACATGCCCTAGCCCCTGAACTCCGAGTCATGAACCGGTTGGACCGCCCTTCCAGGTCGTGCCCCCCTTGTACACAGTGGAGTATGGTCAACGCTGTCGCAAAAGGCCCCGCCATCGAGGATGCGCCGGAAGCATCTGCTCGACCCGGAGCGCGGCTAACCACTCACCACCTCACCCTCCTCGTCCTTCATCTTCAACCTCGCGTCATCCCCCTCGTCAGCTGACGCCGATTGCTCCACGTCCACCTCTCCCTTCCCCTCCCATCTCGCATACAAGTCATCAGGCAACGCCCGCTTGCCCTTGCCGCCCAGAATCCGCAGGCTCGACGACCCGTTGTACTCCACCAGCGCGGTGCGGTCGCTACTTTGCTTCACCACCGCGATGATCTTTGCCAACAAACCCGCTAATCTGCGAAGGGTTTCCTGTTTGGCGGTTTCCCATCGCCGAAGGTCCTCTGCCGTGTCTCTGAGCTGGACATTGTCGAAGAGGCTCTCCTGGTGATAACCCACAACCAGGTTGGGCGTCTGGGAGATCCAGAGTTGGGGGTAGACCTCGCACATCTTGAGCTTACGGGTGGCGGGGCGGGTTTTTATCTCGAGGGTTGAGGAGACATCCACGGTTGTGCCGCCTGTTTTGACGGCGACGGCTCCTGCTGGGGGTGCTGGGTGCTTGGTGGTGCTGTCCGATTTCGCCTTGGAGTTGGAGAGCGAGAGTCCTCTCAGGGCATTTGAGAGGTTGTCGGTTGGCTCCTCCCGTGTGTTGGGGGTTTTGTCTCCGACGTATCCATCCGTCTCGTGACGCACAATGCACTTGAGCCCGCCGAAGTCGTACCCAACCATGCGGTGGTGGCCGGTGCTCCCGCTCTGCTTCTTGGTGTAAGCGTTCTCGAAGTTGTGGCCGTATCCTTGGAAGTCTCCATGTCGGATGAATGTTTTCGTGTTCTTTTCCACGCGCGTGAACAGCGCCGTCGTGTCACCAGCAATCTCGACCTGGATCTGGAACCTCTGGCCGGACGATCCTTGGGCGAAGCGGAGGAGCTTGCGGATGTTGTTTCTATCCGTGACGAGGTCGATGTCGCCGATGTTGAAATCCGGGTGCTCGGTGAAAAGAGCGCGAAAGAGGGGCTCGAGAGGGAATCGCGGGTTGCGCGCCGCGTTTTGGTCAATGTACACCAGTCCGGAATCCGGCGTCAGCTTTACAGGGCCCGATGGCGGCGACCAAAGGGGAGGCGAGCCTGTGACGACTTGATTAGAACCAAGAGATCCCAGCGGCTTGCACAGAAGACAGCTTACCAGGGACCGAGATCGTGGGCGCTGGTTTGTTGAGCCAGTTGTAAGAAGCGAGGTGCTCAAGTCCAGAGATTCTGCCGTCGGGAGCTGAGAGACCAGCCAACTCGGATCGAGAGATTTCCGCGAGGATGTGAGAAGCCATTTTCAGCCTTTCCGGTTCGTCGCGATCAGAATTCCGGGTATCGTTGGTCGAGGAGAAGTCCAAGAAGAAGAACGGGTGAGGCTGGGTCGGATGAGGTGGAAAGACGAAAGAAGGTCGACTTCGGGGGGTATCGTCTGATCTCGGTTTGGCAGGAACTGGGGCCGATTTTTGTGTGCCAAACAGTCAGTCTGTGACACAAAGCATCCTGCACCACAAGCTACCTAAACAAACGCTCTTGGATTGGCCATAGGCCACCACCCTCATAGCATGAAAAATGGAGCCACTCGGACTTTAGTCACCATGGACTGCCGGGTGTTGCTGGTGTTGTTGAAAGGAGTCCCTCGGGTCGCTATTTAAAAAGAACCGAGAGATTAGTTAAGGCCTCTTTGCATTTCAGGGGGAGTCTGACGAAGCACGGGCTTTCGGCTCAAGATGCCGTCCGGGGCCAAAGGATTGACTCAAGGGGCCTCACGCTGCGTTTGTTGTTATGACACGGAAGACGGGAATGTTGCGTATGCTTTTGCGGTTCCGTGGGTTTTCTGAGGCACGTATGGTGTATTTCAACGCGGCAAACCTTCGCTCAGTTCGATTACCACTTCGCTGCCCCGCCCGCCAGCCTTCGTTGGAGTACGAAGAAACTCCGGCCGATTCTTCGAAGTAAGTCCCCCACTAACAGAAGCGGAAGCACCTGGCCAAAAGGGGTGGCTGGGCATCACGTGTGCTGTAGTTAAAGCCTTGCACTCGCCCATGCCAATGAGCGGCTTTTGACTGCTGCTGGTTGGAGATCTGATCGAGCTGAAGGACTAGGGGGAAACAAGCAATTTACTCTACGTCTCCTCCCAGCATCTGAAGGTGCTGTTCTGCTTCCGGGCCAGTGAGCCCGTAGCCTAGCCGGACCAACTCGTATGTTAGCTCCTCTTCCATGCCATGAAAGACGCCTATCTTTCCAACCAAGCCGTAGATCCTAGATGCCTTTCCGTCAAGAACCTCAGCGATTGAGCAGTGCAGTGGATTGCCTCTCTCTTCAAGCGCTCGTTCCGCCTCCTCAAACTTCTGTCGGTACAGTAATCTCGCCCCAACCTGCCGTGACATGTTGCGATGGGCCTTGTGTCCTGGGTCGTAGAGAATCTCTGCAGTTTCCTTGTCGGAGGAGAGCAGCGGGATCGGCATGGGATAGTGATTGACTTTCCAAGGCGCCGATTCCGCAAGTTCCCAGTCAATCACAGCGACGACATTGAAATCATCATCGACGAGAATGTTTTGTATGCCCATGTCCATGTGATTGAGGTGAAACGGTCCTTTGCTCTTGAAAAGATCCGTGTCGCGCACGATATTTCGAAAAACGAGAGGGCCCAGAGTAGCAAACCGGCTACTCTCCGTGCCGAAAGGCTTCCTTTAGAGTGCATGGGCGACAAGACCTTCCGCCACGGCAGCGAAGTAGTCCCATCCGGAATGGAATGGGTCGGCAGCGGGAAGACTGTCAATCGAAGATGCAGCGATTGCGCCAATGATGGGGCCTGTGTCTGTGGAAAAGTGCGAGATCGAGCCAATCTGTGGAAAGGTAAAAGCGGCAAGCTCGGCCTGAAATGACGTCCACTGCGCAAAAACGTGCTCTTGGTTCGAGACCTTCAAGCGGTTAGAGCTATGTCTATACAGAAGGTGAAGGAGGGTTAAAATCTACAGGAAGATTATATATGCTCTGGCCGATGTCCTGGAGAGAATTGCCGTAGAATCCTTGGATGAGCATGTACGCGGCGCCTGTGTTGATGGCCCTTATGGATCCTGGCGCTTCGTACGCGTAGAGTTCAGGTAATGGGACGGTCCTGGCGTTCGCCCGCAGGAACTTCATTGCAACTTCGCACTGGATCAAGCACTCCTCGTCCGCGTCTGTGGCGTTGCTCTCGGGATGTTTCGGCAGCCGAACTCGTGCGACGAAGAAGCGGTCGTCTGGTGCAACAAGCTCGAAGCAGCACCAGTACTGGCCAGCCGAGAAGGGTTCGCTCATGGACGCGGGTGAGCCGAGCACGGCCGAGGCATGCTCCGTCAGCGCCGCCTTGTTGATGGACGCCATGAATCCCTCAAGGCGCTGCCTCATCCCGCCGTAGTTCCAATCGCCACATGATGACCAGCGTTCACTAGGCCACCGTTTCTTAGGTGCTGCCATGTCGCCGGACATGCTGCTACTCAATCGGGTGGCTGTTCCCGCCCGGGGAGTAGTATCAAGGTCAGAACAGAACGGGAGGAGTCCAATCCAGGCGGCCTACGTTAGTGTAGCGCCACATTCGAGGCGATAAGCACAGCCACCATTGCACAGAATACTGCGGAGGGCCCGTAATCCGATATTGCGCAGAACCAACCATGCGCTGTGCTTTCCGTCAGATTATGGCTGTTGACTGCTGGTTGGAGATCTCACCCTTATACCGAACCTACGTAGGCCTCGAATACAGTACAAGTCATCTTCCACAGCCTCCCACCATGTCAACCCTGCACGAAGAGCCAGAAGACATCGTCAGGCTCATAGCCCGCACATTCCCGCCCCCGCCTACCGAGCCTCTGCAGCGAAACGACCGGGCGGGCCGGATACCGGAGCAAACGGCTCTAGCCGATCGTCCGTCGTCCCTAGGTCAACTGGACCGTTTGCCATCGGAAATCCTGTCCCTGGTCATTGGCATGCTTGATATCCAGGCCGTTGCGAGGATGGGCCAGGTATCCTTCCATGGCCACCTCCTGGTCCGCTCGCATCCGCAGTACCGCGACCTCGAGAAGTTTATCCCCGACGTCCTGGCGGTGCTCGTCCTGCTGGGCATAGCCGACGTGCACTCGGTCCGGGAGACCCACGCGGCGCTGGGATCAGACCGCTGGGCGACCTGTCCCGAGTTCGGCCCTTTCTGTTCCTCCCGACCGGCGAGCGGTGCTGCTTGGCATGTCTCCAGCTCTCGCCGGCGTACCGCACCCTGTTTCCCGAGAACGCGAAAAAGATCCTTGGCCTCTCTGACGCACACTTGCAACAGCTGCCCACCCTTCGCGTGCCGCCCCGCGGGTATTGGCCGCCGAAGTTTGCGCGGAAAGGGTGCCGGCTTGTCAGTATGAGAGCAGCCAGGGAGCTGGCCATCTCGGCCGGCCTGGCCGTCCCGGGCGTCGATGCGGAGGAGGATAAACCGCTGCCCCCTTCCAAGCCCAAGCCTGACGGGTCCTACGGCATGGCAACGATCAGGTTTCCCTCCGTCTCGCCGGCGGGCGTCGTGGAAGAGGGACTGTGGTGCTACGGGTGTCAGTTTCTCTGCGACCAGTACACGCATACAAAGGATGGAGGCTTCCGTCAAATGCTCGAGGAGTTGGCCGCCAGATATCCCACCCCCGAGTCAACGAAGCGTCCCGTGGCGGTGCTGCAGCTGCGGGCGCGACCCAGGGCGCCTTGTTCTTGGAGCACGCGAACGAGTGCTACGGCACGCAGCGGTTGTTCAGCTTCCCCGGATTGAGAGCTCTGAGGGAATACCAGTTGGCGATTTCCAAAGAGGCCTGACAGAGGGCCCGATACCACTGGAAACACTGGCCTTCTTAGTTTAACCAGGTAGATTCGGACTCGGCCTCGGGCTAATGCACAATGGCGTCAAACACTCATGTACAGGGCCTGGCTCCCTCACATCTACATCCTGTTTGAGTTGTCCCTCGGTTCGGCCGCGTTTTCTTTACCACCCGGCACCCCGTCCCGCTGCTTGGAGGCGATATACACCACGCCTCCACCACCTTCCTTCAGCAGGTGCTTGGCGCAGTAGCTGCGGACTGTCTTGTCTTTGGAGTCGGCAGTGGCGCACTGCAAGTTCACCTTCAGGTCGAAGAGCCGGTCGCACTGCTCAAACTCGCCCTTTTGCTTGCAGCCGCATTGGTAGTGGTAGTAGGTCTGGGTGCACATGGTGGCGGTGGGCGGGTGTTTGGGCGGTCAAGTGGGGGGCTTAAATCGACAGTCGTTGTATAGAGACTTGAATCGCCAAATGGGTGGTCAGTTGAGTTCTTGTCCTGTCGGCTTCAATGGATTTCATGTTTTTCGACGTACCTAGTAAGTTAAATATCTTAATACCGGACGGGAGTCATAGAGGAGGAAGAAGAATTATCTGGCGTGAAGGCTCCCAACCTGAAAGAAAGCCTTGGCAGAACAGAGGAGCGGCTAAACCTGCGAGACGATTCGCCCGTTGTGTGAGCCTGTTGGTGATGGGATGGAAGTGAAAAAAAGATCGGATGAATCGAGTCCCCTCGACCGGAATCGAGCCGGTGACCTTTCGGTATCAATAATTGCCATTACAGCCGAACGTGATATCCAACTACACCACAAGGGGATTGTCCGATGGAGCTGGCGGGTGGATCCGGGTGCCGGTTTGTGAGAGAGGCTGGACCTCCGGAGCGGGTGTTTCTCGGGATGCATCTCGGTGAGCTACCGGCGGAGTCAAATGACTCGATAAGACTCATCAGAACCGCCAATGGAAGGGCGGCCGTTGAAGCTGGGAAGTGAAAAGGAAAGGAAGGGAACAAGCCTTCCTTGGCTGACCTCGGTTCAGGGCTTCGCGCTCCTTCCCGATCCTCTGTGATGCTTCCGCCAATCTAATCCAAACCGGGAAGGCGCCTGCAACGGCAGGCGGCGAGCAGGCAGAATCGGATGAACTGGTTCTGGCACCAGAACATGGCACCTGCACTGCCAGAGCGGAAGGACTTGCATGATTCGCACCTTTTTCCCGGCCGCCAACTGCAATTCTTTTCGGCACGGCAGTGGCATGCACTGCCCCGAAAATCATCCAAAATCGACTCGACAATTAGAGCAATCATCCCAAAGGAAACACGCGCTAACATCGACGACCCATGCCCCCCGAAGCCATAGCGGCGCCTGCACGCCAAGCACCTTCCAGAACCCGGATCGCCTCTGGCGGAACGGTGGAGCGTATCGTGCCCGCGGACCGGAGGACCTCCCGGGACGGTCGGTCTCCATGGCACGCAACGGGAAGGTGATGGGTTGGTCTGGGGGCCAACTGCGCCCACTCTGCGCCGCTTGCACCAGTTGCACAGGCTCGCCATGCGAGGCCCTAATTGCGGCCAATGGCACCCGCGGCAGCGTGGCACTGCCAGCTGCCTGTTTGCGATCTGCCTTCCTTCCATGCGTGCCCCTGTCCACCGCGTGCGGTGGGAACCCGGCGGCCGATCATCGCCTGCTGCAATGTCCACACTTGCTGCCGTTAATAAACAGAGGCCTGCCGCGATGGAAGCAGCACTCCCACTCCCTCCAGGGCATCTCATTCCCCCTGGTTGACACCCTCCTCATCCCTCCACCATGAGGCTCTCCATCACCGCCCTCGCGGCGGGCCTCCTCCTCGCCCCGCACGCCGTCGCGTTCGGGCGCAGCAACGCCATGGACATCGGCCCGGACGACGACACCGTCTCGGCCGCGGACCTGCACAAGCGCGCTGAAACCGTCAACGGCTGGGGCACCTTCGACCAGCTCATCGACCACGCCAACCCGTCGCTAGGCACCTTCAAGCAGCGCTACTGGTACGGCACCGAGTTCTGGAAGGGCCCCGGCTCGCCCGTCTACCTGGTCACCCCCGGCGAGCAGTCCGGGGAAGGGTTCAACCGCACCTGGCTCGGCTCGGCGCGCCTATCGGGCTTGATGGCCAACCAGACGGGCGGCGCCGTCGTCATCCTCGAGCACCGCTACTGGGGCGGCTCGTCGCCGTACGCGGAGTTGACCGTGGACAATCTGCAGCATCTCACGCTCGACAACTCGCTCAAGGACCTCACGCACTTTGCCAAGACGTTCGTGCCACCGTTTGATACCTCCGGCGGGAGCTCCGCCGACAAGGCGCCGTGGGTGTTTGCGGGGGGGTCGTATGCTGGTGCCCTGGCCGGATGGCTGGCTGCGCTGGAGCCGGGCACGTTTTGGGCGTATTACAGCTCGAGCGGTGTCGTCGAGGCAGTTGGCGACTTTTGGCAGTACTTTGCGCCCGTGCAGGAGGCGACTCCCAAGAACTGCAGTGCCGACGTGGACGCAGTTATTAACTACGTCGATTGGGTGCTGAGCTTTGGGTCGGAGAAGCGGAAGAAGGCGTTGAAGGACAAGTTTATGCTGGGAGACTTGGTTGATGAGGACTTTGCTGCGTGAGTTTTCTTGGTCATGAATGTGTTGAGATTGAGTGAGGACTGACAGACAACCAGTGCACTCGAATGGGGCCCGTGGCAGTGGCAGTCGACCCAGTTCTACTCGGTCAAGAACCTCGGCTACACCCCGTACTACCGCTTCTGCGACTACGTCGAGAATGTCTGGCCCAACTCGACCAACAAGGTGCCGGGCGCCCGCGGCGTCGGCCTTACCAAGGCTTTGGACGGCTACGCCAAGTACATGAAGGAGGAGATCCTTCCGGGCTGTAGGCGCCTCGCCCCTCTCCCCTTGAACACCTACTGACGGACCGCAGACTGCGAGGCCGCGGGCTACCCCGATTGGAAGGGCAAGTTCAACGTCGGCTGCTTCCAGAACCTCAACGCCTCCAACGTGGCCTACAAGGACCTGACCCCCGACAACTACATCAACCGCCAATGGAACTGGATGCTCTGCAACGAGCCGTACGTCCCCGCCCCGACCCCACTCCCATCTCCTCCCCCAACAAACAAAGACTAACTAACCCCCGCTCCCAGCTTCGAATGGTGGCAAGACGGCGCCCCCCTCACAGAACGCACCCTCGTCTCCCGCCTCGTCAACCCAACCTACTGGCGCAAGCAATGCCCCCTTTTCTTCCCCGAAGGCGGCTACGGCCTGGCAACAGGCAAGCGTGCCCGGGACGTGAACCGCTGGACAGGCGGGTGGAGCGCCACCAACACGACACGGGCCATGCACACCAACGGCCAGCTGGACCCGTGGCGGGATGCTACGCTGTCGAGCGCGTTTCGTCCGGGGGGACCCGTCAAGAGCTCCAAGCAGCTGCCTGTGAGGCTTGTTAAGGGGGGGGTGCACTGCTCGGATATGTACGGGCCGAATTGGGACGCGAATGAGGAGGTGAGGGCGTTGGCGCTGGATGCGGCCGGGGAGATGAGGGGGTGGGTGGGGGAGTGGTATGAGGAGAGGGGGGTGGGGAAACCTTGGGAGGTTTGAACTTTGAGCATGGGGAGGTTGGGTGAGGTGGTGTAGATACCCCTTCTTTGGTTACATATTATGGGAGCGTAATTACTACAATCAAGCGGGTGAATTGACTACTACTCTAGCTGGTACTCTAGCTGGTACTCTAGCTCCTGCATTGACATATTGGTGAACAACCTGAAAAGACTCGGAACCTGATCTTGCCGCCCTGTCCCCGGATGGCGAGTAATGCCAGACAGAGCTCTAGGGGCTTTCACCAGGCCCCAGCCACAGTTCCCTGATGTAATCTTTGTAGGTGTTGTCCGTCTCCATGCCGCATTTCGGCTAGCCGTGGCTATATGCGCAAAGCTCGGTGCGCTCGAGGCTGCAGCCGACAAGTCGACGTACCTCCAGTGAGGGAGGGAACTGGGACTCGTAGAGGCTCATGGCAGCCCTCATTCCCGCCTCCGCGTTTGGGTTCCCAGCTCTGCGCTCGGCAACGGCATCCTCGGCTACGCTAAGGTCAGGATAGTGGTAGCAATCCACGTGCAAGAAGATCTCCAGTCGAACCAGGTGGGATAGAATCGGTTGCCAGAAATCGGAGTGGAGAGCCAAGAAGGAGAACGGCTTCGCCTTGTCCGGCAAGCAGAGAGGGCCTCCGCCATCCCAACGATGCACGAGCCGGAGATGCCGAAGCCGCGAGAGGTTCTTGTCCGACAAGGACGTGCAGATCTAAGCGTCGGGCGAAGGACCGCCCGCCGTCAGGATGAACTTGAAGAAGGAAAACTTGTTCTCTCCGTAGAGAACAGAGAGTGCCTCGGATGATATTTGACGGTTCAACCGCAACACGGCGGTGCTGAGCCCTATGTGGTGACAGGGTAGTGGGCGAGCGCTTGCAAGTTGAATCATCGCGTCGGTCTTAAGCAGATATCGGTAGACCATAAGTCGAAGCTCGGGTGGCAGGCGCATGAATGGAAAGTGGTTCGGGGTGTTGGGCGGTGTCTCAGTCAACACCGCCGCCGGTGTTGCGACCAACCCAGAGGCTGTTTCAGCGGCCGGGTCGCTCATTTTGGCCACAAGCCCCGGCGGAGCTGCTGGGCGTGGAAAGAAGGCGCAGAGAAACTGATGTTTTGGTTCCCGTATTGACGTAGAATCGATCAGGCACAATGATGTAAACGTTCGGATTGAGACCGGGGAATGCATTTACAAGGGAAGGGAACGAGGTATCCTTATATACAGAAAGCTTACACAAAGAGGGTGAGTCCGCACAGCTTCTTGGCTGGGATATTGTGTTAATCCATTTTCCGCAACAAAGGGAAGGATCCAGAGAATACTTTCCGTAAATGCTATTCGGATACCTTAACTCCAACAACGCCAAAGTAAGCTCTTTGTTTTCGTGCCCAGGCATGTCAACCAGATAGATGTATGTACATGGAGCTTTGAAGGAAATCATCCCGCCAACATGACACCAAAGCATGTCAACATTGATACCCTTCTTTAGCTACGTACGTGGGAGAGTAATCACTGGGATTTACGAATATTGGGCTCTTCAAATGTTCAAGCGCGGGCCGGTGTCGTGGGGAGTTGTGTGGCATTGTGAGGTTGATGTCAAGGGCCTACCTGACAGTACCTGTTCACAGGATAGGATGACGAGACGGCAGGACGGGTCAAACATCTTCCCAACGTTCGGATGCCTTGGAGTCGTCATCGCCCACTTCTGTGAAAGTTGACCACTAAGAGGAGGTGGAAGGGAGTAGGCCGCGGGACATCGAGTGTTTCCTGGAAACTTTGCGCGAGCTTCATGATCCCTTCAAGTCCACACGGCCCACACACCTCGAGGCAGAATTGTCCTCTCAGTGCGTAATCAGACATCCTGTCGATGTTCTTGAGAAGAGCGTGATGTGGTTGTAGCCAGCAGCAAGCGCCTATTAGTAATTATTGTCTACATGTACAGATGAAGCAGAAACCAGAGATTTGCCACTCAACAAGTTGCTCTAGTTCGCCGGGCACCGTGTGGTAGTAGATGCGATGCAAAGTACGCAAAAATGATCAATGATTCAAGCCATCTCATCTCTTCTGGATATGACATGCTGCCCAGGTCGCTTGGTTAGGCTGGCTGGCCGAACTGTCCAACCTCCTCAGCTTTCCTGGCGTGAGCCTCGCCTTCCAGGGCTAGGTAGGTACTTACGAGCCCTCCAGCCAAAGCTTCTCGATGTAGCGGTGCAAAGGATCGCACTTTTTGGTTGTCTTCTCAAAGGTGTGGGAAGAGCCGTCCCCAAACTTGTCGCACAAAACCCGGCGATGCACAACCAGCGAGGGAGGGAGACCGGCGTCGTAGAATCGCATGGCGGCCTTGACGGGCCTTGCCGCGTTGGGGTTGTTCTCCGCGTGGTTTGCAACGTCGTCCGTCAAGTCCCTGGCTTCATCGCCAACGCAACGAATGCTAATGACGACAGTGAGGCTGTCGAGGTTGCCGAGGATGGCTCGCCAAAAGTCTGGGTTCGGAGGCGCAGCTGGCTGTGGTGCGAGCGGTCTCCAGGGAGAGGAGTAGTGATCCCACTTGCAAGGGTGGACGATGCGGAGCGTCCGGAGGAGCAGGAGGTTTGCGTCTGAGAATGCACGACACCGTGCTGCTTTCCGATAGAGATCATGCGCGAGGAAGACGAAGCTGTTCTCCCCGTAGAGAACAGGCAGGGCCTCCGCTGTGATTTGGTGGCACACCCTCAACAGGCCTGTACAAATGTCTGGATGGCGATCCGACGCTCCGGATGTGCATGTGAACTTTCTCGGGGTGCTGCAGTTGAGATGGATTTGTTGGACGGGGACGAGCGACTCTCGGTAGACCATAAGTCGAAGCTCGGCCGGCAAGCGCATGAACCGAAAATGGCCCGGGGTGTCGGGTAGAGTGGGAGTCGGAGCCGATGCCGATAGTGCGACTGGCTCGCTCGAGCTGGAATTCGGAATTTCGATGGTCGAGTCGTCCATCTCGTTATCTGCGCAGACAGTTCTGTCAGCGATCGGTGACCTTGCAACTCTGCCGGTGGTGGTATGTGAATGAAAATAGTCGCGACTTACCTGTCAGCGAATCTGATCTTGTCAAAGCTGTAGCTGAAACACTTTCGGTCGGTCGGTTGTTGGGCGTAAAGAGAGGCATGTGCTTTGGCTCCAGTCAGTACTGGCCCAGAGTCGATCGGTCGGAAAGTTGAAAGCTGGGTAGTGCCGGCGGCTGGACGTACTGCTTAGTTGTAACGGCGCCGACGCTCTCCGGGCCGGCGGGAAGTGCGGGCCTTCGGGGTTGGGGTTCTGTTGCTGGGCGAGAAGGTTTGGTGGTTTCCTCACATGTTGGAACTGTCAACTTGCGTCAGGCAGCTTGCTTTTACCGTCGAGTGCAGGAGAAAGCAGAATTACAGTGCACGTGGCCGGCGGGCGTCCCTTCCGTCCTTCAGCGGCATCGGGCAACTGCCCGGCAGTGCCAGTCCCCGTTCGATGATGGAATCTGTTGGTTGGGTTTGCAAAACAAACGGATAGTTCAATCAATACTGTTCAAAGATCGTGAACCCACCGAAAGTACCCGGGTCCGCCACGTTGTTTTGTGCCCACTCATCATCATATTGATCGGATGTACAAGGATATTTGAGAGGAGATCATACCGAGGGTAAAGGAGAAACCAGAAATATGCCACTGAACAAGTTACGAGCCGAGCTCTAGTTCCCCAACCAGCACGGTGATTAGGTATGGAAGCAAATGACATACAAGTGCGCAGAAAAGACCAACACACTTCCCCAGGATATGACATTACATGATGCCCACCTCGATACTCAAACGACCGCTCCCGGTCGACTGGAATGCCCGACTTTGTCCGCTTTCCCGGGGCGAGCCTCACCTACTCCCCTAGCCAAATCTTCTCAATGTAGCGGTGCAATGCCTCGCACTTCCCCCCCACCGTCTCGAACGACCGGGAAGGGCAGACGTTGAAATGGCACAAGACACGGCGATGCACCGCCACGGAGGGCGGGACGCCGGACTGGTAGAAGTTCATGACGGCCTTGGCGGCCGTTGCGCCAGCTTGATAGTTAGCAGCGTGGCGCGCAACCTCCTCGGCCGCTTCCTCGGCCGTAATGCCGGCGCAGGGGACGCTAAGGACGAGGGTGAGACTGTTGAGGTTGGCGAGGACGGACCGCCAAATGTCAGGCGAATTGGGCGGTTCGGCTGGCCACGGCGCGAGCGGCATCCGGCCGTCTGGCGGCGGGTAGGGGTTCAGGCCACAGGGGTGCACGACGCGGAGCTTTCGGATGCGCAAGAGGGTTGCCTCGGGGAAATGGAGTTGGGGTGTGCCCCGATCGATGTCGTACTCGAGGAATACGAATGTGTTTTCGCCGTAGAGAACCGACAGCGCCTCGTCCGTGATCTGGCGGCACAGCTTCAGCACGGTTGTACAAATGTTGGGATGGTGCCGCGGGTCTGGGCATGTGGGCTCTCGATAGGCGAGACACCAGAGGTGGATTCCTTGTACGGCGAAGAGCAAGTGTCGGTAGACTTGAAGCCGGAGCTCGGGCGGCAGGTCCATGAACCGAAAGTGGTTCGAGGTGGTGTCGGGTAGAGCGCGAGCCAACTCCGTGACCGACATTGCGGCCGGCTCCGAGTCGGAGTCGCTCGAGCTGGAAGCTGCAGTTTCGGCGGGAACCTGTTTCCGCATCTTGGCTATGTTCTCTGAGTGAATAATGTCAGGTACCCGGTGGCAGAGCTGGTAGGGAGATGGACATTGGTGAACTTACCCTGCCGGTCAAGCTGAAATACGGGGAGATGCGACTGGAACACTCTTGAGGTTGTTGGGCGTGGAGGAAGACAGTTGCTTTGGCGCTGACCCAAAGTTGTCAGGTTGCAACAGATTCGAAGGCTGGAAAGTCTCTCAGCGACAGGGCGCACTAGATGGTTGTAACAACGCCAACTCGGAGGGTCTCAAAGTCGGGATCAGAAGTGCGCATTTGGGTTGTGGTACTGTTGTCTGGCGAGAAGGTAAATGGATTCAATGGCGGGTTCCAGGTTCCGTCCCGGAGAAAAAAGACTGCCGAGAAACTGCTGGAAACTGGGGAAAGTATTGTGTGTTAAGCAGCTGGGCTCAGCTGATTGCCATCGCGGAACTCGGAGAGAAAAGAAGTGCACTGCAGGGGGCCGGCGCCTTCCGTCTTTGGGTGGCATTAGGCAACCGCGGCCCCCGGTTGGATACGAATCTGTTGCCAGGACTCAGCTCGAGTCTGCAAAGCACAACTTGATCGCCACGGACAAACCGAGGAGAAAACAAGCAGAGGCTTATTGGAAGCTAGAAACACCTATCGGTGCTGGGGTGGATGTTAGTAGCTTCTATTTGATCTTGAGGTGATGGAGTTAGAGAAAAGAGAAGTATACGTTAATCCATCTAGGTACGTAACGTATCTTATAAGCGAGCGGGACATATAAGCGAGCGGGACACGAAGTTCTTGGCACGACGCGTCCTTCTTCATCCACCCCCAACAGCGCGTTTTTCCTATAACCAAGAATGTCTTCCGCTTCAAAGGAAGCTAGGGTAATCTTGGCCCTTCAAGCTCTTCAAAATGACACGAAACTAAGCCTCCGAGCCGCGGCTAAGCTCTATAACGTGCCAGTTTCAACGCTCGGTTACCGACGTGCCGGCCGAGCTATACGACGCGATCTTCCAGCCAACTCGCGTCGGCTTACCGATTCTGAAGAGAAAGCCGTTGTTCAATACGTCCTTGAGCTAGATACGCGATCTTTTCTACTAAGACTGTGTGGTATAGAAGATATAGCTAACCAACTCCTCCGTATACGCGACGCGCCCCCTGTCGGCAAGCTCTGGGCATATAACTTCGTTAAACGCTAGCCAGAGCTCCGAACGCGTTATACGCGTAGATACGACTACCAGAGGGCGAAGTACGAGGATCCAAAGGTCATTGGCGAGTGGTTTGCCCTTGTACGGAACGTCAAGGCCAAGTACGGTATCGTGGACGACGATATCTATAACTTCGATGAGACTGGGTTTATAATGGGCATTATCTTTGTAGGTATAGTGGTCACGACCTCTAATAGCCGTAGTAAGGTAAAGCTAGCCCAGCCTGGTAACCGCGAGTGGGCAACAGTGATATAGGGTATCAATGCCCTCGGCTGGACTATCCCCCCCTTTATTATCTTGGCCGCGCAGTACTACCTTACTAACTGGTATACCAAGTGCGACCTCCTAGCTAACTGGCGCATCGTAACTACCGACAATAGCTGGACTACTAATATAGTAGGCCTGGATTGGATCAAGTACTTCGATTATTATATAGTATCCCGGAGTAAGGGCAAATACCGGTTGTTGATCCTCGACGGCTACAAGAGCTACCACTCGACCGAATTCGAGCTCTATTACTAGTAGAACAATATCATTACGCTCTACATACCTGTATACTCCTCCTATAAGTGCTAGCCACTTGATGTTAGCTACTTTAGGCCATTGAAGCAGGCGTACGGTCGCCAGGTTAAGGACTTGATACGGATATATATCAACTATATTAGTAAGCTCGAGTTCCTCTGTAGCTTCCGTAAGGCCTTCTTTACCTCTATAACAGAGAGGAATATCTAGGGTAGCTTCGTAGGGGCTAGCCTTATACTATACGATCTAGAGAAGGTACTTTCCAAGCTAGATATAAGGCTTCGTATACC
>MU854533.1:0-49212 GCA_033296685.1 Parachaetomium inaequale | reverse complement strand
CAACCCTCCCCCTCAGCGACCGCGACACCCTCTCCCCCCTTTTCGCGCACGCCAACAACCCCTTCACCCAAAACAACAATAAAAAGCCCGAGTGCGACTGGCCCACCATCGCCGAACTCACCGCCGAGGGGGAAGGCCGCGTCAGGCGCTGGGATACCACCACCACCACCACCACTGCTCTCACCACCGACCTCAACAACGACGGCATCCCCGACTCCACGGCAGGGCTCGGACTGGGGCGCTTCCTCCCCGTCCCCCGCCTGCGCGACGTCGTCGACCCGCGGCTGGGCCTCACGCCCCAGGACACAGAGGCGCTGGTCAAGGAGAACGGGGGGTCCGTGCCGTGGGAGGTGCGGCTCATGGCTGGGGAGCGGCGGTGGGACCTGCACGGGGAGAGGCGGATCTGGGAGGTGTGGGGGGTGCGGTTTGAGGATGAGGAGGAGGGGTGGGGTTGGTTTGACTTTTCTGAGGGCGGGGAGGTTGGGGTTGTTATGGCGGGGGGTTTGGTGGGTTGGGGGGAGGATGGGTTTGACTGTTTTGGGGAGGGGGGCATGGTGGGCGGGAAGAAGGAGGGGGTGGTGGAGGAGCAGAGGGGGGAGGAGAAGGGGGGTGAGCAGGAAGGGAGTGAGGGTGAGGAGACGGTTGAGGAGTTGGCTGAAGAGAGGGCAGAAGAGGAGGACGCTTGAGGACGTGGCTCGGAAAGGGACATTTGGCTGGTTTGCTTGCTTGCTTGGGTGGAAGTTCGAGGTCAAAGATTTGGTTGGCTGGATCACGCGTCGAAGGAGACATGCAGGAGTTCGTCAAAAGGCTGGCCGTAGGTCCAACAGAAAGGGGCTATATTTGGGAGGAGGTGCCCGAAGCCTCTTCTTCTCGTTAGTTCACAGCATTTCTACTAGGTATCAAGACGGCCAGCATAAGAAGTTACCTTACCTAGGTGCTGCCCATTGTTTACGCTTGGAGCCCCCAGTCAGTGATTGATGCGATAGTCTTTGCTTTGCCCGGGTTGGGGACCAACCAAAGCTCAAGCTCAACCAACTACCGTATGCCGTCTGGTATGCCCGGGCAGGGGACGGCAAGCAACATCCCATCTTCTTTTCCCCTGAAACAGACGGAAATCCATCTGACCACCAACAGTCAACTACCCCCGTACTTGCGCTGAACCATCTTTCCCAATTTCACGACGCCGACGTGATTCGTCCTTCTTCCATTGTCATCAACCTAGTGCCACCAGGTCGGGGAATGTGGTGAATCGTCAATTTCAGTTCCTGCGAGATAAACTGGCCCCCGTGGCCGGCGAGACGAGGACGGTGATCTTCATGCCGCACAACAAGGACTATAAATACCCAGAGGTCGTATACGTGGCCTACGCCCATGTGATGGTTTCTCCCAGCGCAAGCTCGACCTCGCCGAAGAACTCACAAACAAGCAAGGGCTGGGTGACAGAGCCAGATGATTGTCAATCTCGCCTGTTTCCGAGGACTGGGTCCCATGGCGGCCGGGCCCCTCTTTGTCGCTGGCCAGGGCCTGTCGGGGTTTGGTCTCTCGAATATCTGAGGAAGATCGAGTTGCAAAGACGGCCGGGCCAGAGCTGGGCCTTACAAAACACCGACTCGACGACGAAGATGCAGGAACGGCCAAAAGCCAGAAGCATCGGACGACAAGTGGCGTCCAAGTCCCAAGATCGGCGTGCAGCGGCAGATGTGCGGGCAGGAACACCAGCAGCCGCCCTGTAATTGGCGGGCGGAGCCCAGAAGCAGCCGCGAACAGGGGTGGAAGCCGCCCCAGGTCTTGGCCCGCAGCCGACCCCTGCCTGTCCTGCGCGTTTCGTTTCAGATGCACGCCCGTGGCTGCCTCCCTTGGTTGCGGCTGCGCCCGTTGAAATCAGGCGAGGCAGGCAGTCTCATTGCAGTTGCCTGGGATCCAACACGCCAATGGCAAAGGAGGGAAAAAAACAAGGGAAAAACAAGGGAAAAACAAGGAAAAAGACAAGAGATAACAGGCCGGGAGCTGAAGATGAAAGAAAACGGGTTCCTCCGCGGCATTGATGATGCCCCGGGCTAGCAGGGGAAAATGGCCCTATTCTACAAGTAAAGTTGCGGTCAGGGGACATACGGCCTATGTACATGTACGCAAAAGCAGCATTTGCAGCCGTGCCATGTGCACCCAACGACCGGGAAAGGAACAAGAGCCAAGCTCGAGATCCTGTCAGCCGTGTTGGCGCGGCCTCGTAGAACCTGGCACGGAGGACTGTCTGCCGAGATGGCGGCAGGATTGTGCCATGGTTAGCACAGTCCAACGTACCGTTCCTGTAATTGCATGTCCCGCCCAAGGCAACCCCCTGTCCGGGGCCCATTGTCGAGGGGCTGACTCCTCCACTTTTGGCCATTTCCATCTGCTGTCCCCCTGGATCGAGCAGAGTCTCGAATAAAAAAGAGCTTTGCATCGCGCATGCCCACACGGGAATTCCACGACTCCGACGGCCTCAACAGCTCCCCAGGCCACAGCACGACGCAGCACCCGATCCTGCGCCGATCGACACCCGCGCAATCGCCGAAATTCCATGGGCACACGACTCGCCCCTTGAGCATTCCAACAGACACAGACACCCGCCGTGCCGGCGATATATTTGGCATCGCGGATTGGCGACAGCGAGGGCGTGGGAGAGGTCCCCCGGCGCACACGCAATCATGTCCGCCGACGAGGAAACGGCCAAACGGGAGCAGCTCGAGTCCCAGGAGGTAGGGGACTCGAGCAAAACAGACGAGACACAGAACACGCCGGACACAGAAGACAAGCCTGCAGAGGAGCAGAGCACTGAGGAACAACAGAGGCCAGCTTCCAGAGATGGTTCCGACCAGGACACGGTATGCCCTCTGTCCCGCCGTGTCATCGGAAACGCCACTTCCGGCTGCCCACACGATGCTGATTGTGCAACGTCGCTCTGCAGGAAACATTCGAGGATGCTGTGGACACCGGGTCTCTCCGGTCGCTGACCAAACACCAGCAGCCCGTCAAACGCGCGCCCGTCGAGGACCGGACCGACTCCGACTACGAGGACGAGGCGTCCCAGTCCGCTTCCGCGAACGGCCGACCCGACTCGCAAGAAGTGCTGGCAGAGAAGAAGATCCCGCGCCCTCTCTCGCAGGAATCCGCCGGCTCCCTCGATAACGTAAATCTCGATGACGACGCGGCAGCGACGACGGCCCCAGCTCAGCAAGGCATGTTCCGCCCGCCCAGACCGCTTGCAGCTCGTAGCAGCCCACTGACTCCCTTCCAGAGAAGAGCCCGCCGCCAGAGAAGGCGTCCAAGACCATGTCCTTTAGCAGCTTAACCAACGCCCTGCCGCCCATGCCGTGGTCGCCGCCGGCCACCGACTCCCGGTCAAGGAGCCCGCCTGCCACAGCAGCAGCTCCTCCCCCACCCGCTCCGGCCCCAGCCCCGGCACCCGCCCCTTCGGGCAGGAAATTCAACAGCCCATTCTCATGGCTCTCGCGAAGCTCCTCCAAAGAACCGCCCGCAGTCCAGCCGACCCCCTCAACGAGAAGGAACACAGCCAGCTCAGTCGCTACGCTGACTAGCAATCCGGAGATGATGCTGAGCAAGCTGGAGGAGGAGAAAGACGGCGAGGACGGGCCGCGCAACAGTCTAAAGGACCGCTTCAAGGCCCTCCGCATGAGGGAAGAGGCTACCGCGCCGACTGAGGACGACAAGACTTTGGCCGTCGCCGGCGATGCTGGGGATAGTGGAGTCGCGGCCCAACCCCCACCGTCTCCGCTGCCGCAGAGTCCGAACAAGAACCTCGCCCCAGGGACTGCCTCGGGCGTCACAGCCGGCCCATCATCCATCGTCGATGTCCCGGTCGACTGGGACCTCTGGCAATCCGTCGTCAACGAAGGCCCCGCCGCCGTGGCGAGGACAAGCCCGGAAGAATTGAACAAGGCGATTGCGACCGGCATCCCGAGCGCAATTCGCGGTGTCATCTGGCAAGTCCTGGCCCAGAGCAAGAACGAGGAGTTGGAAGCCGTCTACCGCGAGCTCGTGGTAAGAGGCACCGACAAGGAGAAGAAGGTCGGGGACAGACGGAGCAGCGGAACGGCAACAAGCGCCATCACCAACGGCAGCGCCAAGGGGTCGGGGTCCTCTGCGTCGTCGGTCCATTCCGAGAACTCGGGCTCAAACGGGGCGCCGTCCCCGACCGCGAAGGACTCGGACTCTGTCAACAAGGCGCACGTTGTCTCGGCCGCTGAGCGGCAGAAGAAGGAGAAGGAGGACTTGGCCATGCTCCACAAGCTCGAGAAGACCATTAGGAGAGATCTCGGCGCTAGGACGAGCTATTCCAAGTTTGCCGCGGCCCAGGGGCTCCAGGAGGGCCTGTTTGGTGTCTGCAAGGCGTACGCGCTGTTCGACGAGGCCGTTGGCTACGCCCAGGGCATGAACTTCCTCGTCATGCCGCTTCTGTTCAACGTGGGTTGTGCTGTTCACAATGACTCGGAAAAACAATAGCTGACAATTCGCAGATGCCCGAGGAGGAAGCATTCTGCTTGCTGGTGCGGTTAATGAACCAGTACCACCTCCGGGACCTCTTCGTCCAGGACATGCCCGGCCTCCACCTCCACCTCTACCAGTTCGAGCGCCTCCTCGAAGAGCTCGAACCAGCCCTCTACTGCCACCTCCGGCGGCGCGGCATCTCCCCGCACCTCTACGCCACCCAGTGGTTCCTGACCCTCTTCGCCTACCGCTTCCCGCTGCAGCTCGTCCTGCGCATCTACGACCTGATCCTCTCGGAAGGCCTGTCGGCCATCCTCAAGTTCGGCACCGTCCTCATGCAAAAGAACGCCGCCGCGCTCCTCGCCATCTCCGACATGGCGCAGCTCACGGGCTTCCTCAAGGACCGCGTCTTCGACGTCTACATCGACGCCTCGCCGTCCTCCAACTCGATCCTCGAGAACGGCTTCTTCGGCAGCTCCTCCAGCAGCATGGACAAGGAGGTGTACCGCGCCGACCAGCTCGTGCGCGACGCGTGCGAGGTCAAGATCACGCCCGAGATGCTCAAGTCGTACCAGGTCGAGTGGGAGGAAAAAACCCGCGCCGAGCGCGAGCGCGAGGCCGAGCTCGAGGCCCTGCGCGCCAGCAACGCCAGCTACGCGATCCGCATGCGCAAGCTCGAGGAGCGCCTGCAGGACGTGGACGCCGAGCAGGCGTCGCTGGCTACGGAGCTGGTGCACACCAAGGTGGACAACAACGATCTGCGCGACGAGAACGAGGGCCTGAAAATCCAGGTGCAGGAGCTGCGCATTGTCATCGAGAAGCAGCCCGCCGAGCTCGAGACGGCCTGGCAGCTCGAGCGCGACGACCTCATGAAGCGCAACGGCAAGGTGCACGAGGAGAACCAGCGCCTCGAGAAGGAGCTGTCGGAGCTCGAGGAGGAGCTGGTCCAGACTAAGATGCAGTATGCCGAGGTCAGTTTTCACTCTCTAGCTAGCCTGTATCGTATGTACATGGATGACTGACTGACGGGGGAAAAAAACAGATCAACTCGCAACACGAGGCCCTGACCAGGAAATGGACCGATCTCAAGAGGCAGTTTCAATGAGTCCTTGCCCGTCTACCTCGCACAGAAGACACGAACACGGCGGCCTTATTGTAATTGTTGTTGCCCTCAGCAAAAACCACACGCACGCAACACATGGCACACACACACACACCCCTTGAGAGCCAGGACCGCGCAATGCCTCGCGAGAGAACTTCCTCGATACACTGCAACGTAAATGCAAGGCACCAATCCAACCCAATCCAACCAACCCCAAGGTATCCCAAGGATAGCAAGCTCGCGTAGAGAAAGAGAAGTGTAGGATGGATGATAAGCAGGGTGGCACAAATGGCGGAGATGACACGGAGAGGAGAGGAGAGGAGAGGAGAGCCAAGGACGAGCAGTGTTATATACAATAGGTGTGATTAAGCGGGGAAGATGGAGTAGAGATGCAAAAAACCTGGATCGCATGGCTGGATGGACGGATGGGAAAGCATTTATCATGATTCATACTACCTACAACTGCTACGATGGCTGCTACTGCTGCTGGCTGCTGATTGCAACAAGTACGTACTATTGCCACAACCCAACGCCTTGCAAAGTTCTGCCTCGTGCCTGATGTCCTCCCGAGCAGCCGTCATCGAGGTCAGGCCCCATGCCATATCCAGATTACACTCTGCACAGATCTCCCAGCCTCGTCACATCACACGGGAACAAGAATAATCAAGCCTGGATCGATTGACTCTGCGGGGTGCTGCTCATAGTGGTGGTATTCTTTTTCCATTGCCCTATATCCCCTGCCATGCCCTGTTACCGGTGACGAAGCAACTGGAAATGAAGTTGCAATGGCCGTCTTTTCCATACCCGCAGATCCCACCCAAATCGACGAGACGGGCAGCAAAGCAACCAGAAATGATCCCATCAACAACTAGGCGAAACGCCGATCGATGCACGCCCCCGTGTCCAGACTTGTTCCTCCCATTCACCACTCCTCCCCCCTGCCTGCCCAGCGTTTACTTGTGGAGCTTGCGCTGGTAGAAGGCGAGCTCCTCGCCCTCCAGGATGTAGCCATCGCAGCGGCCGGACTGGCCGGGACGGCTGGAGATGACGGCGTACAGACGACCGGCCTCAAACTGCTTCTCGAGGGCGGAGTCGACCTTGCCCGAGGTGGCGAAGCGGGCAGCCTGCTTCTTCTCGACAGACTTGCTCTTCTTGACCTCCTCGAGGGCCTGGCCCTGCTTGACCTGGCGACGGCGGCCGAGCGGCTGGCCGTAGTGGGCCTCGTACCACTGACGGAAAGGCGCAGCGTCGATCTGGACGACGGCGGACTTGGTCAGGGTGTTGGTGCGGACAAGCTCGTTGTTGGAAGGGTGGTCTGAATACCCAGGTCAGCGGAGATTCCTTGTACGAAAAGAGCACGGACAAACGTACAGGCGACCACAATGACACGGGTCTTGCGGGTGCAGCCCTCAGAGGCCCAGGCGAAGTTGCCCGAGTCGAGACGGAGCGCACGGTACTTGTGGTTGCCGCCGCGGGTGCGGACGGTGTGGATGCGCTTGGCACCGATACGGGTGTTCGCAGGCTGGCGGCCCGCCTCGAAGGCTCTCTTCTTCCCTGTACGCAGTTGTCAGAAATTGGGATCATTTCTATATGCGTTGAACAGGCTCAGAACGCATGGGGTCGGTCCCCCCGGCAGTCTGCTTGTCCTCTTCTGAGAGACCAAAGCAGACCGCAGCAGGAACCTCCCAAGCGGACCTTCGAGTGCCCCTTGTGTCGAGGGGCTTGTGTATAGTATTGGAGCGGGAGGAGGAGGTTACGACATACGGTAGAAACTGTGAAAAAATCTGTTAGCGACCACCGACTAGACAAATCGACTGATGATCAGGAGAGGAAGGGAAACTTGCGATCGCTTGGCACCGGTAGCGGCGCGCTTGTGGCGAGAGTCCCGAGAGATACCCATCTTGGCTGTGTCTGGCGGAGGAGGCTCGAGTTAGCGACCAAGTTCGTGATATTGTTCTTCGTGTGGTCGGGTCGGAGGGGTTCGTGAATCGGCGAAATTCGGTGAAGAGCTGCCGTCCTCGAATTTGCGATAACGAGCGTATGATGGGTGCGTCGAGGGAGGGCAATGCAAACCTGGACAATGACTTACCTCGTTGGTCGTTGGTCGAGCGGTTGTGCAAGGGCGGGATCGAGGTTCGCGATCGATTTTGGAAAATGTGGGCGAAATTTCTCGGCACTAAGTTGGACCGCTGCCGGTGCCCGGAGCCCTACGGGTCCGCGCACGAGCCAGGTGGGCATATGGATGATGGCGGGCTGACCTGCCCCACTGTTCCCGCCAAGACATTCAACCTCCTGCCGCCATTATCCCTGTGACAGAAACTTTGGGAAAAAAAGAGGGAAAAAAATGACGACAAGCGTGGAGAAGGAAAAAAACATACAACACCGGGGATTCGCTGGTCGTCACCGACCCAACTACTGATCCGGCCCTTGCCAGTTTAACTAGGGGAGAGCGGACGGGATCCCGTGTTTTCTAGCAGGTATGGTCGTATGTGACAGTCGAGGTATTGCTGCGAGCTGATATGGCAAGACGTCGTGGGCTCGTGACCATTGCACAGGTCCTTTTTTTCTATTCTTCCATGGGGCCAACCGTCGACAATAGAACTGCTTCAGCCTCTACTACGTCTCCATGGAGTAGGCGAGGAATACAGGCAAGTCACTTAGGTACACAACAAGCAGGCACCGCAAGTAATAAAACCAATCCATTGCCATGTCTGCTCTTGGCCCCTCAAATCGAGGTACCTGCAATCAATCATCTATCTACCAAGCCGTCTCTGCTAGACCAAGCAGCAGCAGGAGGGAAGACGGCCTGCACTCCGCTCCCCCCCCAACTGCCAGGCCGCGCTGAAGACCAGCCGGCAATGAAGAACTGGGAAAGACATACAATGACCAACTCTACACTCTGTAAAACGCATCGCAGTTTCCCCTCCCACCCGTCCACCTGCAAATGCAATCAAAACAATACATCAAACACCATGGCCGCTCCTGACAGGTTGGGCAATTTATGCCCTCCCTCCCTGTCATGGCCCCCATCCTGCCTACCGCAATCATGCGAGGCACCGTCCTGTTTAGGCGAAGCCGAAGTAGTCGCTGCCAGCCGTTATGGCCTTCAGCACCTGGCTGCGCAGAATGTCGTAGCTCTCATACTCAGGGAGATCGAGTTCTGTAGCAGGAGGTCAGCAAAGGGTCATCTGAGAAAAGTCTGAGAAAAGAGGGCAAGTGGGAACTTACGGTTGAAGCAGGTGTGAGAGCTGGGGAGGCGCTCCTTGTTGCCGTAGTCACGGTGGATGTTGAACCGGTTGACACCATTCATGCCTTCCAGTTCCTTGAACCCGTTCAGAGGCACCTTGGACGTGCCGGTCACGAACTGCAGGAGCTTGGCCCGCTCTTCCTTGTCGAATGAGCGCACCGCGCGCCAGAACCACTGAATCTGCTGCGACGCCGCAGTGTAGTTGTGGTACTCGGTGTTGCTCTTCCAGTCGTCAACGTCAATGTCCGGCAGACCAGAGATGAGCAACTCGAGCTCCTGCTCGGTGAAGATGGCGATGAGGTCCTCAGGAATGATATCATGGAACCCTAAACACAGACAGACGTATTAGCGATACCGCATCAACCAACTTCGACCCAGCAAGTGCAACTTACCCTTCAAGAAGTTCTCCATCTGCTCCTTTACCGAAGTGAGAAGCTTGTGCTCCACAATCAGTCGCACATATTCGTGCTTGTTGTCCTCGGTGACCGGGATGTTGCGCCCGTTCTCGACGAGGTCCACGACCTTGGTCACACCAAACTCGTCGTCCTCAACCGAGAAGGTCTCGACAATGATGTCGGTAATGTCGTTCTCGAGCATCCAGACAAGTGACTTGTAGTAGTCTGGATCGAACGACTCCATGTCCTTGACCGACACCGGCTTGCCGAGGATGCGCTTGTAGACCGCACGGCTGAAGTAGCAGTCGAGGAGCCGGCCCTCGTAGAGAGCCTTGCCGATGATGCGCCCAATGAACTTGAAGAACATCAAATGCTCGTCGTTGATACCACTGAGCTTGTTCGGGTGGAACGTGGTGCGGTCCGACGACACCGGGATGTAGAGCGCATAGTTGGGGTCGAACATCTGGCGGGCGAGCACCTGGAACCACTCGCGTGTGACACCGCCGGCGTCGACACCCTCCTCGCCGTGGAAGCGTATGTTGAGCTTCCCGAACTTCATCTCCGGGCCCGACTTGAAGTAAAGCGACTTGAACGAGTCGTGGAAGACTTGGTCTCGACGCACCGACAATTGCAATGGCTGGTACTGCGGCCTCTGCTGCTGGCCGGTCTTCGCATGCACGCTCCGGTTGAAGTAGTTCCGCTTGTTGTCGAACTCGAGGACCTTGGGGTTCTTGACAAGCAGAGAAAAGGTTCCAGACATGAGCTTGGGGTTCTGCCGAACAAGCTCATTGAGGATGCGCCGATGCTCTTCCGTGAAGGTGAAGAACAAGCTCGCGATGCGGTTGTCTGGCGGCGGGCTGGACAGGAGCATCTCCTTCCCAACTGCGGCTTGTGAAGCAGACGCCTCGCTCAGCGTCGTGTTCTTGCAGACCACCATCAGCGACTCGATCAGCGGCAACAGGATCGTTGCCACGTTGAGCATGCTCTCCCGCTGCCGAATCGCGCCCAGGCAGGCACTCAGCTTGTCCCACATGGTCCCGAAGGTCGGGTTCCAGTAGAGCGAGCCGAGAAGATCCTCCTTAGTCTCATCTGTTGCCTCGCTGCCTTCTGCACCGCCGCTTGATTTCTTGCCCTTAGTGTCAAACAGGTGGTCCAGTGCAGTCAAGACACGCAGCAGCTTGTTCTGCTCCGATGCACCAGGCGAAAACTTGGCCAGCGCGATTCCCTGAATCTCAGTGCCCGTCTCCGCTCTGAGAATGTGCGGAAGCAGATCCTCAAGGTCTGACACGATGTTCTCGCTCAGGGCTCTAGCCTGCGAGACGAGCTCTTCGCCAAAGACCTTCTTCGCGCCTGGGATGTTGGAGAGATTCTTGATGGTCGAGATGGTGTTCTGGAAGGTCTTGGAGCTGCATTCCCGCGCGACAAAGACATTGATGACCAGCTTCAAGTTGTGGTCAGGGATCGTGGGCGGAGTCAGTTGCCGAACCTTCTTCTCCTCGGGTTTCGGCTCCTTGGCTGTCGAGCTCTCCGCCTCGGGTTGCTCCTTGCTTTCCGCCACATTTTGTTCCTCAGTCGAGTTCGCAGCGGTTGGCTCAGCGCTCTGCGCCTCAGGAGGCTGCTCTTCCGAAGGCTGGGCAGTCTCGGCACTCGCCTCGGCCTTGTCCTCCTTTGCTTTCTCCTCGGCCTTCTTTGCTTCCTCTTCAGCTTCCTTCCGCCGGCGCTCGAGGGCCTGCAGCGGATACGTGACCTTGTTGAGCAAATCCGCCAGAAGTTGCATGACCGATGAGCTCTCCATGATGAGGTCCCGATCGAGGAGGGCCAGGAGTGAGTTGATGGCATACTTCTGGGCCTTGGTGTTGACGTCTTTACCCTTGCCCTTGCGGCTCGTGCTCCGCTTGAGCGTCGAGGCGACAGTCTCATGCTCTGTCAGGAACAGAGATGGGACATGAGGGTTCTTGGTCGCGAGCTCCTGCAGAAGGTCGAGGCACTGCTGGACGATCAACAGGGGTGACACCTCCGAGTTGCCAGACATCTGGTTGCTTGCGCTGATGTTGGTAATTGTCCGCTTGAGGCTCTGGGGTGTCTTGGGGTCCTTGTCCTTTGGCTGCTTCGCCTTCAAGGACAGCTGGCCGAAGCTGCGTTCGACGGCATCCATATCGGTGCTGCCGTCTTGAAGGATCTGGAGGAGAGTAGAGATGACCTCTAGACGATTCTGGCGATTCTCGCAGACATGCGTGAACACATCGAACAGGTAGTTGCGAATGGAGCTCTGCTGGGTGATGAACATGAGCCGGAGAAGGGTAGCAACACCAGCCTTGTCGAGCATTTGCACGATGGTGCGCCGCTGTGGCTTTGTCTCGACCGCTGCCTCGGCACGACGTGCAACCTCCCGGGGACGAGCCCCTGGGGGGGGGACACGATGAACATGATGGCGCTGGGCAATAGCGCGAGCCTCGGCTGCGAGCTCAGGGGGCAGATGGTCCATGATGTCTTCGCCTTGCTCCAGCAGAACCTGCTCCCGAAGGGCAGGCGGGAAGGTCAACAGGATGCTGGCCGTATCC
Organism: Parachaetomium inaequale; assembly: GCA_033296685.1. Taxonomy (NCBI): domain Eukaryota; kingdom Fungi; phylum Ascomycota; class Sordariomycetes; order Sordariales; family Chaetomiaceae; genus Parachaetomium; species Parachaetomium inaequale. The sequence goes on along the minus strand of MU854533.1, from coordinate 37,419 downwards.
ATCTCGACGGGTCCGAGGTCCTGGCCCGTAGCCGTGGCCTGTCTCCGCTGCTCCTCACGCTCGCGACGGCGGCGTTCCTGGCGTTCCTGCTGAACAATCTCCATACGAAGCTCATCCGGTAGCGCCTCGAGGAACTCTTGGAAGACTTCGGTATTTTCGCCTTCGGGGATCGCCTGCTCGCGAGCCTGAGAGCGCCTAGCGCTCACGGTCTGAGCAATGACCTCTTCTCTGAACTCCTCTGGGAGCGCGGCAAGATATTCAGGGTCAATGCCGAGCTCCGTGACATCCACGGTCTCGCCACGGATGGTGGTGGTGACACGTTCCGCCGCCGGAGTTGGTTGCGGTTCTGCCTCCCGGGGTTCTGCGTGGGACTCAACCCCTTCCATGGCCTGGGGTTCCTCGACGGCTGGCTCCGCAACCGCAATTGCCTCTTCGGCTGCGCGTGCAGCTTCGGCCTCAGCTTCGGCCTCAGCGCGCTCGCGTTCCTCCCGCTCGCGCTCTTCGGCTTCCTGCTTCTCCTTCGCCGCTTTCTCCTCGGCTTCCTTGGCCTCTCGCTCCTTGCGCTCCTCCTCTTCGCGCTTCTTGCGTTCCTCCTCCCGCTTGCGCTTCTCCTCCTGGCGAGCCTTGGCTTCCTTCTCGCGCTGGATGGCGGCCGGAGTGAGCATCCCAAGGATTGCCGTGGACAGCAGCTTGGATTTCTCATTGTGGTTGAAGCCGAAAATCATCTTGGCTTCCTCTTGCCACCGCTCGGCAGTAGAGTCGGGGGAGAACGCGACAGCTTGGTAGGGCTCCTGGTACACCTCGCGTCGTGGCTCCCAACGCGGCTCGCGGCCCGGCGGTGCCATGTTCACCGGAATGCTGAGCTGACGAACTTCTCCGGCGGGACCTTCAGATCTGAGTTGGAGGCTGAAAGCGGGACCGCCGCGGGCAGTGGCCGGGATACTCTGCATCAAATCATTAATGAATGCGAGGGGTCCGTCAATACCGTGTCCGACAAGAGAACCAGGGAACCCCAGCCGGATCATATGCTGACCGGTGGCCCGAGGAGCATCTTGCCCAGGTCGGTTACCAGAGAGCAACAGGGGGTTGACACCATCGTCTGTCGGGTTCGGAGGCGGCCGAGGGTGGCTGTGGCGGAAGTAGCTTCGGAAGTCTGAGGGTAAATTAGCATCACGCTCGACTGTATCCTGAAGCGCGCTCATGAAATCGTCTAGGGCTTGATCCATGGGCTCTGCCATGATGAAGGCCGCGTTCTGACGTCGGCGGAAGGCGTTGGGAGACGTACCGGGCCCCAAGGGATCGCGGTGGTGCCCTCCCATAAAAGGCGCAGCAGGGAATGGACTCCGAGCACCACCATGCCGAAGTCGGTGATGAGGCTCGATTTGGGAAATATCCCAGCCAAGACCAGCGGGCATGTTGGGCGGCGGGTGGTCATCGTCTAACTCGCGTCAGAATCGACATGTGGGCAGCTGTAGGCTAAAGAGAACTTACGATGGTGGCCCGGGTCGTAGTACACCTCATCCTCCTCACCTTCGTCCTCTTCTTCCTCGTCTTGTCCGGTCAGCAGATTGCAAGCGGAAAGGGATCGCAGGCGAAACTTACCGTCATCCTCAGCACCATCATCAATGTAGTGTTCGTCGAGGTCTTGCATGTCCTCCGCATCGAGATCATCGCCGCCGTCGACAACGTTCCGAAGAATATCGGGAATGCGGCCGAGTTGATCGAGGGCATGAGCGTGCCCATGCATCAGTGCGTCGTGGATGTCATGCGCCGCCCCCGCCTCGAAATCGAGCTCCTCCTCGGCGTCATCGTCCTCTTCGTCGGTGTCGCTCTCCCAACCAGAGGCTCCCTCATCATCCATGGGATTCCCTTCCTCATCGACAATCTCGATACGATCTTCGATGTCCTCCATATCCTCGGAGCCCATTTCGTCTTCGTCCTCCTCTTCATCTTCCTCATCGTCGTCGGTAGGCTCTTCCTCGTCATCTTCGTCCATGTCCTCATCCATCTCATCGTCCATGTCCTCGTTTTCACCCATGATGACTTCCACGACGCCGGGGTCACCAGGAAGGCCCTCGATCGGACCCATTCCGCCCAGCTCGTCATCGTCGTCATCGCTGGGGTTCTCTTCATCGTCCTGAGACATATCATCGCCGTAGTCCAGTTCATCGTCATAGTGCTCCTCATCGTACATGGCATCGTCGTCTGCAAAAAGTTAGCATCAAGTGTTGAAGATGGACACCACCTTGGTCCCAACACGTACCATCTTCGTCCTCATCGGAAAAGTCTTCCTCGCGCCCGGGCTCAAGAATACCAAGCGTGGAGTTGCGATAGAGATCAGGAGTCTCCTCACGGTCATCGTCCATATCCGAGAGGGATGACGCCGAAGCAAAGTCCTCCTCGGGTTGATCAGTCGTGGTCATGGGGATAACGTCCGACTGGCTCAGCTGGTAGGCCGTCTTTGTCAGGGCCCGGAGAACGCGCAGGATGTACTTGATGGTGCGCTTGACGTTGGGGAATGTGAGGTCGATGTCGGCAATGGACGCAGTCAAGGCGGCGAGGTACCCCTTCTCGTACATGAGGCGCTTGAGCTGCATCTGAGACCGGATGACAGCCGGGTCCGTCGCACGGGTGTCCCTGTGCTGTGCCTCCTTTTCCTTCTCGCCAATCATCAAGCTCATCAGCTCGGCGGCGCACATCATCTTCCCGTAGCGCACTTCAATCGGTTCCCCAGGAGTAGTGGCTTCCTTGTATGCGCGGAGAACGGTCTCAAGGACAAACCTGCGGACAAACAAGAGGTCCGAGTCATCGTCGTACTCAAAGTGATTGCGGTTGCGATCGACGGGTTTCTCGGGCGTCCGGGCAACCAACGCCACGAGCACCGCCTGTGCGTGAGTCGATGTGGCAGCCTTCTTCTTGATGATGGTCGAATCCATCGGGATGCCAGCGGGTCCCAAGCAGAGGAGATCGTTGAGCAGATAGTTCAGGACGCTCGAACGAGGCTTGATGGGCGTGTTCGTCTGCGTCGGCACGCTCCGCTTGAAGTTGATGAACTCAACTTTTGCGCGATTGAAGCTCTGCAGGAGCTCTGCCAAGCAGTTGAGCAGGAAGCAACGGTAAACGAAGATCGGGTGATCCTCCGCCTTGAACGTCGCCTTGGGTGCCTTCTTGTCTTTATCCTTCTGCTCAGCAGGCGGCTGGTCGGGAGCGGGCGTTGCCTCCCCGCTTGCGCTGGAGGAGGATTCGCCCTCCGCCGCCGAGTCCTTCGGAGGATGGCTTGCCGGCTCCTTGTCGTCAACCTCCCGGTAGTTCAGCAGCTCACAGAGCAGGAAGTGAATAACCCCGTCGGGATTCTCAAGAACAGGACGCTTGAGCTCAAACGGAGTCTTTGTTGCATCCGCCATCTCCTTGTCTGCAGACTCTGTTGATGGCTTGACATCGTTGATGGTCAGGTCTTCAGTGGCTTGCACGGCGGATCCGACAGAGCCCTCCTTGGGAGGAGTCTCTTGCTCGGCGGGTTTATCCTTGAGGGATAGATGTTGAGTGCGGACGGCAGGATCAAACATCGCTGTCCAGCCGTTGAGCTTCACAAGATCTGTGGTAACATCGACGAAGAGCTTCGGCGCGCGGAGCGCCACGTGCGACAGATGCCGCAGGTAGCTCTGAAGATCGTGATAAGCGCGGGGATTTCGAGTCGAAGACAAGTACTGCTTAATCTCCGTCTCCATCATCTGGCGAACCATGTCTTCATCCTCCACTATGTGACGAAGAATGATCATGATGTTGTCAGTGACGTGCGCTTGGTTCAGGCGAGCCGAGCCGCCGCTGCAGGACTGCTTCGCCATAACAAACAGCCGCTGCAGATTTCGCTTCTCGCCGACAATCTTTGCCATGGCATGGTCTCTTGTGAGGATCACGAGGATCCGCAGGACAGAAACCGCAAGGGACCCTTCTTTGCCAACTCTTGGGAGAATGTCCAGGATCGCGGTCAGCAGGTTCGAACGGTCCTCGCTCGACATGCTGAGCTCCTTGGCGACCCAGACTGGCGGCTCGACAACATCGTCCTCTTTGGTCGGCATTTTCCATTCGACCTCCACCGGTTGTTCGTCGTCTGACAGCAGGATCTCGAAGATCAGGAGGATGTAAGGAATCCATGACGGGAGCTCCTCGTGGGAGCCAGCGGGCGAGACCTTCAGAAATCCCAGGTACTCGGCAATGTTCTCCTTCAGGGTTGGCAGAGTAGACTTGAAGAATGCCCGATTCTGAAGAAGGAGGGACAGCAGATGGGCAAAGGCGGCAATCCCACGACCGTTTGCTCGCTTTTCGTCCTCATCGTTAGGGGCAAAGGACATGAGAGCGTTCGCGAGGACCGCTCCAACTTCAGTCCGCTTATCCTCGTTGTCGGGCTTGAGAACCGTGGCTTGGATGAGGTCGCAAACCTCAAAAACCAAGTCCGGATGAGTCCTGACAACATCCAGGCAGCGATCAATCAAGTCATTTTGGACTTCGGCTCGTTCCTGGTCGAGATCGTCCTTCGTGATCGGAGGGGGTGTTGAGGATTCGTCCGACGAGCCTGACGGAGCGGCGAGCCCCTGAGGCGGCATCGAGGAAGCACCAGGCGCTGCTTCGCTCGCGGAGTGTTGACTCGCGTCATCATGAGCGTCATTAGACTCATCAGAGGACAGATCCTCGAGATCTTCGCCGATTGCGTCTCGAATGAAGTTATTCATCAAGTCCAAGGACATAGGAACCCCGGTGAGAGGGTTGGCCGGAGGAACAGCTGCCGCCTCGTCCCGAGTCTCTTGCGGTTGTGGTGATGGCGGGCTCTGGTAGGCATCCTGCTCAGGAATGGGATTGCGCTTGCCAGCCAAGCCTTTGGAGTGAGCGCGGCAATACTCTGCCGAATCGTCAACCTTTCCGTTCGCACGATAGACTGCTTCGCGAGCGAGCTCCTCATCGTAATCCGCCCGGGTCAGGTTCTTGACTTGATCGGCATGAGCGGCCCATTTGAATTGAACGGGCTCCCGGTTCTTGAACAGAGACACTGGCGAAGTCTTGTCCGTTTTGCGCCACGCGTTCGTCTCCTGATCGGCAGTCGCAATCGTCTTGATGATATCAATGACCTTGCTCAGCACCGGGGTCGGGGCCTTCTCGGCGAAGTCAGACTCCCAGAGCTTTCGGGCGGTTGGCAGGATGGCCAGCCTCAGCTCGACGATAAGCTGATGCCCCAAATCTCTGCTCCTGTCCGTAGATCGCGGGAACAGGCTGGTCTGGCCGATGGACTCGTAGACATTCTTGCCGTTCACAATGACGTGGTAAATGCCGAGGATCTTCTTCATCCCGGCCGTAATCAGCTGGCCCTTTTGAGCATCCTGGCCCTCGGGCGCATCGCTGCACAGCTCATCGGCAAACCTCTGGAGCATTGTATTCAGCAGCTCGATTCCGCCACGGTCTTTGAACGCCACCAAAACAGGCAAGATGAGCTGGACGGATGTGCGGTCGGGTTGGCGGGTTGGATCGATCAGCATCTGGTTAAGTGCGTCGAACATGACATCCCAGTACCGGAGATCCCGAACCGTCAGTTTCTGCTCCTGTGGCAGATCCAGCTGCTCGAGAATCGTTTCCGCCAAAGTCTGTGCGATGCTCAGGTGGTGGGACCTGAGATACTGATCAGGCCCTCGCCTAGGCAACAAGACCTTCCCGACCGTCTGGAAGAATGGAAGCGCGCTCGGCGTCAGCGAATTCAGAAGGCGGCTGATGACGAAATAGTTCTGGAACCGAGTGGTAGACCGTTCTTCCTTGGTCGGCTCTTTGGGCGGCGCGGACGTCTCTGTTCCCTTGTCGGGCGAGGAGGCGAGGCCGGCATCTTCAGGTTTGTTGTCCTCGCTGGCAGAAGGGACAGGGGGTGAAGGTATCAACTCAGCACCATCCTGTGTAAACGATTGATTCCCTAACCAGTGCTGCGGGACAAGGGCGGCAAGAGCCATGTCCTCGGTGGCGGCGTCGCGCAGGAGCGGTCCGAGACGGTTGACGAGGGCGACAAAGTAGTCGAAGACATTGACCGCTGGCATCGAGACCGTTGCCTGCCTGGAGGAATACGGGAAGCTCATGTACAGGGTCCTGACGAGGGCCTGCAGCTTGACCAAAGCCTTCACAACTCGAGTGCCGCTCGCCACCTTGCGGGCCAACACCTGGTCCCACTCTCCCTTGTCGTTTTGCAGTGAGAGATTAGGAACAACGAAGGGTGCGAAGAAGGGCTGCGCGCCCTTTTTGCCGATAAGGGGTTCCAGGTCATCGAGGGCGGAGTGGATCCGGTTGAGCAAAGATGGGAGGCCAAGGATCGGGCTCGCCTCGATCACCGCAGCGAGCGAGTGGGCGAGCGAGCGCGACGCGCTAGTGGTCTCGAAATCCGCAGGGAGACTGGACGCTTCCGACAACTGCAAAAGCAACTCAATGCCGCCATCGCGGACAAATGACGATTTGAGGCTCGAGTTGTGGAAAATGGCGTTGAGGAACGAGGAGACCGCTCCGATGTAAGGCGTAACCTCATGGAATGGCCCCGTAGCTTTCTGAGCCTCTGACCCGGCGTCGCCATTGGAATCAAGAGGCTGCGCAGGCACGGCGCTCGCGTCGACCATCTCGACATCCAAATCTTCTGCAGTGGCCTTCCCCTTTCCTTTGGCTGTAGTGGCCGGTGATTCCGCTCTCGCCAACAAAGAGTCATCTGCGGTAACAGCGTTGCCGCTCGAGTCGACAACCGAGACCTTCGCACCCCACCCTGCGTTGGCGGACTTGGTCTTCGCAACCTGCAGAACCCGCGCCACCATGTCGAGGATTGCATTGGAAATGGCCGGCCGGAGTGCCGGATGGTGGCGAGCGAGCTCATCGAAACTGCCGCCGACAGCATTGGCCAAATCCGACTCCGAGAGGACCTGGACATGACTCGGGCTCTCGAAAATCTCCAGGTAGACCTCAAGGGCATTGGATGAGACGATCATCTTCATGCCAGAGTTGTTCAGCGAGATGGAATTCAGAATGGAGGGGATGATGCTGATGGCATCGTTGGAGGCAAGAACGCCAGGGGCAAGACGTTCTCTAGGTGCCTCGAGCATCTCCTGAGTTGGTGGGTGCGGCCGCTCATCGCTGTCCAAAGTGACCGAGTCATCGGTATAAGCCGGCGAGGCGCCCTCCTCCCCTTCGGGCTCCGGTTTGGGCGTTTCTGCAGGCTTTGGCAGAGTGACAGGTCTGCCGGTGAGGGTCTCGAGGAAGCTCTGGATCATGCCCGATTCCGAGATGGCCGCGAAGCTGGTCGGGTCGTTGTTAATAAAATCGCTCAACAAGCCAGCAGCGTTAGTCCAGACCAAGGAGCCAAAGACATGCATGTCCTCGGTAATGGCGCGGAGGCTGCCCAGCAGGGCAGAGTTGTCTACCAAATTCCTCAGAAGCCGGTCGATGTTCGTCCCGAACGAGAAGGCGTTAGTCATGATATGGTGGATGAACTTGAGGAGCCATTTGAGCGCCTGCTGTTGATAGAATGGGATCTCATAGTCCACCGTGTGCGAGTGGAACTCTGGTTTCATCCCCTGGCCGGACGCAACGAGCTCCTTTGAGCGAGAAACCGTGTCGATGATGAGGTTAGAGATGGCATCGAGGCCGCCGGCATTGCTGAAGACGGTGAAAGCGCCGTTGAATCCATAGATTATCGTGTCCAGGAACGCGAGCACCATGCTGTAATTGCGAGTCGCTGTCTTGGATCGAATGTTGAGGATCTCGACCATGATCTCAAGGAGCCCGGCAGAGGACATTTCTTGACCAATGCGAGAGGCCATGGCCATCTGGAGAGTCAAGGCAAAGAGACTGGCGCGCCAATGGTCGGCATCGGTCACCTTCCCATCATCCGCCTCGGCAGAGTCCTCTTTCATGCTTGCCACGGCCTTTCGGATGACGTACAGAAGAACACCGTGGTTAACATTTGCGTTCAGAGCTGCCACCACCTCCGGGTACTTGGTTGGCATGACGGTGATGGACTCCAAAGCTGCAAGCGCGATGGCCTGCAGCCGCAGAGGCGTATCGGGGGTTCCATCGGCCGAGGGATGGACCAGCTCGGCAAGCTGGTACACGAGCTGGTACCGGCGTGGCTCGTCGTTGTCCTGCTTCAAAACTTTCTCGACGAAAGTTGGTTCGGGGTGGATGTAGGCGAGGTTGGTGATGGCCAGCAGACGGACGCCCAACGCCAGTTGCCGGTCCCCGGACGATCCCAAAAGCGCTTTGCATATTCTCAACCGATTGAGGAACTCGTAGCGTGAAGCCTTGGGCATCTCGGCCGGGCACAGTTTGAGAAGCTCATAGATGGCCGTCGACTGAACCATGGTCTGGCGCATCTCGACTGACTTGGGACCCGAAACAGCCTGATCATCGCCACTCAGTCCGTGGCTCCGACTCGAAGGGCTATCTTCGGCGCCAGGAACCCTGCTCGAGCGCGGAGTGTGAGAAATGCCGGTGGAGCTACGCCGCAGTGGAGTGGGGGTCGTAGGCACTGACGACGAGCTGCTCTCTCCAGCTTGGGCTTCTGGTGCGGCGGATCCCGAGGTCTCGGTTTTGGGATAATACGTAACCTTGACATCGCCCCAGCCAGCCCAGCGCCCATCGTCGGCCGGGCCGGGAGCAACGATCGCGGTCAGATCGTTGGCATACACGGATGCCGCATTCCGATGACTGGGGCCGGACGCCTTGTCTTTTCCCTTGCTCGCGGAACCCGGGGTCGCAGGCGGAAGGTCGGCGAACCGGGGGCCGGGCGAGATCGGAGTTTTGACGAAAGGCTGAGCGAGAGATTGCACCCGTTCGAGATCGATGTTGTAATGGTTTGCGAGTAAGGCGCTGCTCACTTGACGGTTAGGCGTTCCCACACGCTTAATGGAAGCCTGATAGCGCTGCGCCAACTCTAGGCCAACCTCAAGAGTCGCATAGACAATGGTGAGATCGGTGGCATTGAGAAGATCGTTCAAATGTGGGCTGCTCGCGTATATGCTCCGGTTGCCGCAGTGCTGCAAGAGCACTCTGGTGAAGTTGAGGATGGATATGACGAGCTGGCGGTCTCCATCCTCCTTGTAGCCTAGCTGCACCAGACGCTCCTTGCTGTAGGCCTGTTCGTCGGCGTACTCGACTGGCGCACCCTTGTTCAAGAGTAAATCGCACCCAAAGTCTCGCATCTGGAACCCATCTTGCAGCTTGTATGTGGCGCAAAACGCCTCGAGAATGCTGTCGAACCGGTTCAAGAGTGGAATCCAGTGGTACAGGTCGCCACGCGGGAACGGCCATCTTGTCGGGAACTCGTCGAGCTTTCCGGGGATGAGCGGCAGCGGCGTGGATGCTGCCGCGAGGGCATAGTCCTTGACCCAGGGAGACTAGGCGGGGTCAGCACAACAGACAGGTCGACAGATGGGGGATGCATACCAAATTCTCCCTGTGTTTGGACTGCATAGTCTTGGTAATTTTGCCCATCTCGACGGAGCGGCTGAGCCGCGAGGGCTGAAGAAAGTAAACGCTCCCCCTCCACTACCCACGTCCCAAGAACGGACGGTCGCCTTGCGTAAGAGCCGCAGGGGTGCGGAGATGGCGGTAGTCGGTTGAGATGTCGCAGTCAATAACGGCAGAGGCCAACCGTCGGCGAGAAAGGCGATGGCGCGATGGCGGGATTTTTCCGTGGTCGGTGAAGGCGCCCGCAACTACGCGTTGGGAGTTGGCGAGATGGAACTCGGCAAGCGACGGCGAAGCTCCCCAAAGCCCAAAGACAGCTTGAAGACGAGTGCAGGTCGCCTCAGGGTGTCTTGGAAATCGGAGCGGAGCTGGATGTCGATGGGTTCGCCAAAATCCACGATGTGTTGGGTCGCGGTCGATGTCGCAGTTTATCGTTGTGCCGAAAAGTGGCAGTTGCGTTGAGGTGAGTTTGGGTTTGTGATGAGAAAGCAAGTGGAGGGCCTTGTCCGGCGGAGGAAGGTTCGCAGAGGCAATGACGGCAGCAGCTGGTCAGGTACAAACACCACCAAAAAAGTTCGGCCGCGGCAAGTGCCGCCAGAGCCTGCGCTGCCCCAATGTGGGGCAGAAGCTCTAAAAGAATCGGTTTCCTTCTTCCACCTGCAGTTCCCAACGCCGACAATCCACTCTCTGTCCACGTTGCCGGTCTGTCCCACAATCAACACAACTCAACGCAAGCGCTCGCCCAGGCAATAAGCAGCAGATGTTGTCATTATCCAGGCTTTGAGGGACCAAAGGAGCTCGCATGGGCTGACACCAAAAGTGACTGCAGCCTCCCGTTCTGCAAGACCCCACTTCAGCAAAGGAGGGGTCCCCCCAGGCTGGCACCAACCAACAAGGCTCAGGTACCGACGGTAAGCAGTGGGTGGGTGTTGCAGCGCCGTGCCCGTCACCAACGGCCCAGAAGAGGCTGAGGCAAGGCGGCACACCAAAAACAGAGCACCTGGAGCTTCACCCAAGACCAGGCCAGGATCCCTGGGACCATCCAACCAACATTAGCGACGTCGGCCGCGAGAGGATCTGTACTATTCGGGAAGGAGGGTCCCGCCAACCCCCCGATCCCCTCCCGGCTCAGGTCCGGACAGCCGGTGTAGCTAGCAGTACCTATCCGTCCTCAACGGGAGGCTTGTCAGGTCTGCTCTGGAACTGGGAGGCGGATGTATGCGCACTTAAAATCAACAAGGATAGCAGTTCTATCTATCTAGGTACATACGAGGAGAAGAAAAACGGAATAAGCAGGATTTCTCTTTCCGTCTCTACTTTTCTTTTCTCTTTGATTTCCTTCCTTTTTCTTTATTCTTCTTTTTACGCCTTTCATTTCAATTTTCCCTCTGCTATTTTACCTTCTTTTCTTTTAATTTCGAAATTACCCAAGATACCTAGCAACAAATATCAAGGATTCCGCACTACCCACCTTAACTACCTAACCTACCAAACAAGAGTTGAACTCACTGGCAGGATGCGGAAGTCATGGCGAGTGCCGGGGGTCACAGCAAGGGGGGGCCAGATGCGATTGCAATGGTTGTCAACTCCTGAAGGGAAATCCAGCGCCAACGGTGCGTCAAGTCATGGACTCTGTTTTCGCTATTCCGTTCAAGCATTCCTTTCCTTATCGTCTTGCTCCAGTTGCCATCACCACCCTTGCAGAACTCGACTTGGATGGAGATGTGCGGGCCAGCAAGACAAAGCTCGGGACTCAGCGCCATCTTGCCAGAGTCCACGATGCCATCTGAAACCCGGAAACAGTGGGGCCCAAAAGCCAAAGGATCAACGCCGCTCGTAGTGCAGGCAGCAGCTGACAACCAACAACCTCAAGCGGGTGGGAGAAGTGGCAATCAAGTCAAACTGGTATCATTGCGCAGAGCATCTATGAATCACACAATCGCCACGGGAGCAGTCCTTTGATTTCGTGAGGGTGTTGCATAGCTCTCTGCGTCGCGCGCTCGAGCGCCCGGTATGCTCAAAGCAAAGACTCATTGTCGGGATTCGTGAAGGTGTTTATGCCATGTACACGTCCCAGATGAGCCGGCAAGCAAGCACGCCGTAACCGTTTTCCCAAAGCAACCCGAGACCCATTACCAAACGCCCCAATTTTACTTGCGCATCGAGCTGGCCCTCCGCTTGCGGGCATCGGCCTTGTGGGCCTTGGCCTCGGAAACACGCTTGGCCAGGACCTGAGCGTACTCGTTCTGTGACCTTGTTAGCGCGGTCCTCTGGAGTCCACTCGGGGAGGTGTAAGCGTACCGCCTCGTCCTTGACCTTCTCGGCCTGGCGGCGCTTGAGCGCAACACGGTGACGCTTGTGCTGGAGGCGCTGGGGAGTGACCAGACGCTGGATGCGAGGAGCCTTGGTGTAGGCCTTCTTGCCCTCGCCCTTGGGCTGGACCTCACGGCGAATGACGTACTTGCGGACCTATTATTCCGAGAATATCTATTAGTCTCCCATATTGTTGCACTCAGACTCTACCCGAACTGCGCGATGGAAATCGACGCAGCTCCAGGGTAGGCGATGACGAGATATAGGCGGCTTGAAGCACGTACATCGTCATCCTTGCTGAGGCCGAAGAAGCGGCGGATCTTGGTGGCGCGCTTGGGGCCGAGGCGCTTGGGGTGGACGGTGTCGGTCAGGCCGGGGATGTCCTGCTCGCCCTGCTTGACGATCGAGAGGGCGAGGACGGAAAGGTCGGCGCCGACGATGCAGCCGCGGACCGACTTGCGCTTGCGCTCGCCGGTGCGGCGGGGGCGGTAGCAGGAGTGACCGTCGGCGAGGAGGAGGCGGACACGGTTGGGGGCAATGACACCCTGCTTCATCGGGAAGCCCTGCTTGTCGTTGCCGCCGGTGATGCGGACGATGTAGCCCTTCCACTCATCGCCAAGGGGGTCGGCCGGGACCTCAGCGCCCATCTAGTCCATGTCAGCACGTCTGCGTAAGAATCGGCGGTTATCGATCGAACATACGCGCTTCCTGCGACGATTCGGTTAGCTCAGCACGCCCGAATTGAGGGACAGCGGTGGAACATACTCGAAGAAGTGCCTCAGCTTGCGCTCATCCTCCACATCGATCAGCTTCTGCGAGCCGTTCGCAGGATGCGAAATGTTCAGCTAGAGTCGGTCAGCACCGTCGTCAATCTGGGAAACACGCGAAGGCGAGCATTTCAAGATCGTAAGATCATGCCGTCAATCGAGTCGCGGGGGATATCGGGCATTCGCACCTTCATGTTGGCGATATTTGCTGAACGGCCGTCGTTGATGATGCAGACAGAGACGGGAAATCGAAGGAAGGTTTTGTGTGCACTGCCAGACTGGGAGAAATCTTAGGGCACAATTTCTGCACGCTCTGATTGGCTAATGGTTTTCAAGGCCCACCTCGAATCGGCCGGGGTTTCGCCCAGCCTTGCCCAGTTGCGGGTCCCGAAATTTTGTGCCAAGGCTCAGCCAGATAGGAAAAGCTTCGATAAGGCCGAGGGGTCGTGGAGGGGCATCTCGACTTGGAGAGTTGGCGACTGGAATGCATTAGGAATAAGAGGCTTGATGACCCTTTATACTCAAATTACACACTGAAGAATATCAAAGTGTCTTTCTTTGCCCAACAGTATTTCGAAGGGTCTGACGACTCCCTTCCCACGCATCATTAGCCCTTGAGCCGTTGCCTCGGCTCGTTCACGATTAATTCCGTTGGAGGAGTACAAGCACAAAGGGGCTCGTCGTGGTTATGGAAGACGACCGGGTTCTCGTCGATTTGGGCATCGCCGCCGAGATTGAGGAAAAGGAGATCCAAGAAAATGCCGTCAAACAACCCAAGAAGCGCTTCGTCGGCAGGCGGGCAGCAGCTGAGGCGGCAAAGTCCAGTTCGGGGACTGCCTCGATCGAGGACAGCGGGGCCATCCAAGGTATTTGAGCCTTCTTTCTAGTGGCTACGGGGACGGAGACTGATGCATTGCCACAGTTGCCCAGCCAAGAAGGGCACCGAGGATGCTCAACCAAGTGCCCCCGGAGATTCTCAACGACGAGGCCTTGAAGGCGGCGATAGCCCTCCTTCCAGCAAATTACTCGTTCGAAATACCCAAGACCATCCACCGCATCCGCTCACTCGGGGCCAAGAAGGTGGCCCTGCAGATGCCCGAGGGCCTCCTCCTGTTTGCCACCACCATCTCCGACATCCTCACCGAGTTCTGCCCGGGCATCGAGACGCTGATCATGGGCGACGTCACGTACGGGGCGTGCTGCATCGACGACTACACGGCGCGGGCCATGGGCTGCGACCTGCTGGTGCACTACGCCCACAGCTGTCTGATACCGGTGGACGTGACCAAGATCAAGACCTTGTATGTCTTTGTCGACATCAGCATCGACACCTCGCACCTGCTCGCCACGCTGGAGCGGAACTTCTCCCCCGGCAAGACGGTTGCCCTCGTCGGGACGATCCAGTTCAACGCCACGATCCACGGCGTGCGGTCGACCCTGGAGAAGGCGGGCTTCAAGGTGATCGTGCCACAGATTGCGCCGTTGTCGAAGGGGGAGATTCTGGGGTGCACCTCACCCAACCTCTCCACATACACCGACAGCCCCGTGGACCTGATCCTGTACCTCGGCGACGGCCGCTTCCACCTGGAGAGCATCATGATCCACAACCCGGACATCCCCGCGTACCGGTACGACCCGTACTCGCGCAAGCTGACACACGAGACGTACGGGCACAGCGAGATGCAGGATATCCGGCGGGACGCCATCCGGACGGCGAAGAAGGCCAGGAAATGGGGCCTCATCCTTGGCTCGCTGGGCCGGCAGGGGAACCCGCACACGATGGCGCTGATCGAGACTAAATTGACGCAGATGGGTATTCCGTTTGTCAACCTGCTGCTGAGCGAGATCTTTCCGGGCAAGCTGGCCATGATGAGCGACGTCGAGTGCTGGGTGCAGGTGGCGTGCCCGCGGCTGAGCATCGACTGGGGGTATGCGTTCCCGCGGCCGCTGCTGACGCCGTACGAGGCGTTGATTGTGTTGGAGGAGAAGGAGGACTGGGGGAAGGGCCCGTACCCGATGGATTACTATGGCAAGGAGGGGCTCGGGAGGACGAAGCCAGCTGTTGTAGGGGCCAGCTAGAATGACAGCTTGTGATCACCCATCATCTGTTGAACTATTCCGACTCCCTGATGCACCGTGCTTCGCTCCAGCATCTGTCAACCAGCTGGCCAACCCCGATTGTACTCCATTATGTCCTCATAACACAGTGTAGTGCACCTGACTGAGCTGTCCCGCCTCCCAATACGCGGTACTTCGCTCCGACACCTGCCAACCAAGCCGACCAAGCCCGAGATTGCGCATCTCCTTCGTTCCTTCACCCATGACCTACTCGTCCAGACCTAACCGCCTGTCGCTAAGTAAATACTCCCCCCTCCACCCCAACCCCAGCAACCCCAACAACCCAGCCCAAATCCCCCCCTCCCCGGCTGGCGAGAAACCCCCCTCACGAACCAACCCCACTCCCAACCGGCTCCGGCCTCGAAGAAAACACCACCTTGTACTTGACAACTTCCACGACCTCCAACTCCTCCGTCCCCCCCTCCCCAGCATTTTCCTGTGCCGCCCTCCTCCTCAAAACAGCAACCGCCCTCGGCAGCTTCCTCACCTCCCCGTGCAACCGCTGATGCTCGCCCACATACATCCACACCCTCTTCACCCAGGCCGTGTCTGTACCATCACTACTGCTGCTGGGATCTGGGTGATAATCCGGAAAGTGCAGGCGGCCGATCGGGATGGCTGGTAGCGATGCCGCCGCGGTGGGGGAGGTGTTGTCTGGCGGGAAGGGGGGCAGGTTGATGGTGCCTTGCAGTTCGAGGAGGGCGAGGCCTGAGGGGGTTTGGAGGAGGGTGGGGAGGGGGTTGTTGTTGTTTGGTGTAGTTTTGTGAGGGGGGCGCGGGCGGGGGTGGAGGGGCGTTGTTTGTGGGGAGGAGGAGGAGGTTGACATTGTTGGCAGTGTACCTATATGTTCCGGGTTTTGGAGAGGTTGGCCTGTGGAAAGGGGTGATGTAGGCGTCGGCTGTGCGTGGCGAGGTTCGGGGGTGGGTGTTGAGATGGCGGGTTGTGAGTTTGTGGGCGGGGAGTTGTGGTGTTTATTAAGTGGTATAGGTTTTGGATGCCGGGAGTTGGTTGTGTTGCGCTTTTCCAGGAATTTGTTTCGAGGTTGATGAGAGCAGCCGGAGAGTGATGTCGAGATGTTCGTTTATGGAGATGCATGCCCCGCTTTTTGCATACAAGACGCAACTTGACCTCCCCATCCTCTCCTCGAGTTCCGGTGACATTGGTTGCCGCCTACACGTACAAATCGCGAGATAGATCCGGGTAGCGGCGCTGTGCATAGGACTGCTGGTAGATATCAAAGTCCTTTGGATGAGCCCCTATACCGCCCTCCAGGTCTACGAAACCATGACGGATGCAACAAGACATGTCCAAACACCATTAATTCTCCAAGTGATATACGTCTCTACCACTATTCACATCCTCACATTAACCACTGAAGCATTACACGACCAAGTCTCTCAACCACCAGAAATTAACACCCAGCCGTCCGAAAAGAACTTATTTCCCCAGCCCTAATAAAGCAGAACGCCATAAACTACCAGAGCCGGCCCCCAAACTCCACCGTCAAGAACGCCATCACGACCTCCTCAGCCCACGGTAAACCGATGGCTGACCTGGAGCACGTACGGATCCCCGCCCGGCCCAAACACCTGCTTCCCGAGGCGGCCCCACTCGGGGTGGTTGACGCCGTCGATCCAGTCCTGCACCTCCATGACGACGCAGCCGTACTTTGGCACCGTCCTGTCACTGCCCTTCTTCGTCGTCGTCGTCTGCGGATCGCCGACGTTGCGGCTGCTGACGGCGTCGTGGTGGCGGCCGACGCCCTGCCCCGCCTTGAGCGGGAACGACCCGTTCTGCCCGCCGCACGAGTACATCTG
The DNA here is from genome assembly GCA_033296685.1 of Parachaetomium inaequale. NCBI lineage: Eukaryota > Fungi > Ascomycota > Sordariomycetes > Sordariales > Chaetomiaceae > Parachaetomium > Parachaetomium inaequale. The sequence goes on along the minus strand of MU854533.1, from coordinate 20,927 downwards.
GAAGGCGTCCTGGTCCGAGTAGATGTCGACCTTGATGCCGGACCAGGCGGAGGAGAGGCTGGCCACGAAGGCGCCGTCGGCGCGCCAGTCGTGCGCGGCGGGGCGGTTGACGAGCCAGCAGTTGTCTGTTGTGATTGTTAGCTGGGTGTATTTGTGCAAAAAGGTGAGGGAGGGAGCGAGGAGGGGGAGGAGGCAGCGAGGAGGGGGAGGGTGTGAGGGGGCGGAAAAACGAGCGAAGGGCACGTACCGTAGCCAGTGCAGTTGAACCCGCAGTTGCCGTGGATCTCCGGGTCCTCGAAGCCCTGGCCGATCTGCTTGGGCGCGCTCCAGAAGTCGTTGACGGAGCCCTTGGCGTTGGCCAGGATGTCGCCGGTCGGGATCAGGATGTTGTCGACCGCCACGCGCTGCCCGCTGTACGGCAGGTGGAAGGTGTGGTTGAACACGGTGCTGGTCTTGTCGTTGGCGAAGCCGTCGAGGTTCCAGTACGTGTGGCTGCTCAACATGATGGGCGTCTTCTTGGTCGTCGCGATGGCCACCATCTTGGCGTCCCAGGTCATGTCGCCCACCGTGTACGTGATGTACGAGATGACCTCGCCGGGGAAGCCTTCCTTGCCGTCCGGGTCGACGATGGAGAAGGTGATCGAGTTGTTGGTGTGCGAGACGACGTCAAAGTCCCGCCAGTCCCAGCCGTCCTTGCCGCCGTGGAGGGTGTCGAGGCCGTCGGGGTGCTCGGCCGTGGGGTTTTCGTTCGCCGTGATGTGGTAGGCGACCCCTTCGATCTCGAACGTGCTGTTCTTGATCCGGTTGGCGTAGCGGCCGGGGACGCCGCCGAGGTGAGGGTGCGCCTTGTCGGCCGCGTAGTCGCTGGCCTTGTCGAAGCCCATCACGATGTCCCGCGGGACACCGTTCTTGTCCTTGAGGACCAGGTTGGAAATCGACGCGCCGTAGGGAATGAAGGACGCCGCGATGCCTTCGCCGTAGATCCAATACTTGCCATTAAGATCTGGGCCCTCGTGGTTGGAACCGCCCGAAGACGGATGGGTGGTAGACAAGGCGCTGCTCACAAGGCAGGCCGCCGCAGAGAGAACATGTGAGAGATGCATGTTGGAGTTGTAATGAGGCCGAGACGAGTGACCAGAAGACAGTGAGGGAAGATGTTGAGAAAAATGGACGAGGGAAAGGAAAGTGGGCAGGGGATTTTATATCGGGATTTCGCCCAGGTTTTCTGCAATCTGCAATGCGCTCAATCCAATAGGCCGGGAGTGCGAGTGAATGGAAAGGTCATGTGGAGGAATACCGCGGTAGAAGACTGGGGATGAACGGCTGCAACCTCCTCACTTCCAAGCCCGGCATAGTGAATGAAACACGGTCCCGGTGAGATGCCCGGGGGCTGGCTAATAATATGTGCTTGCAGGGCGCAGACGAACTCGCTTTCGTGTATGTAGGCGGGAAAAAAAACATGCAATTTCTCCGTGACAAGCAAGCAGATATCCGCCGCCTTGGTGACGGGAGTCGGGCTAGGAGAACGGTCGAAGAACCGGGCTGCCTCGTGATGCTGTGGCACAACAGACACATGATTAGCTTCATGGCCCAACAAACAGGGCCAGAATCCCCGTCTCTTCAGGGAGTGCTGGTCCCGGGCCCCAGGAACAGCCAGGTCTTCCAGCGCAGATCACAACACCTCCACCCTGCCAAAAGAGGCAGTTGGAGAGACAACCATGTTGCCATGCACAGCTCCTTGCCGCTCCCCGCCATTCTCTGCAAGCGAATGGACACGGCCGTCGGCCAATTGACGGTGCCGGGCTTCGAGCTGCTGTTTTGTGTGCAATGTGCATCCGGGTTCATGGGTTCCAACTTACTCCTTTACCCTAAGGTGTGGTTCCAACGGCTGCCATGCGCATTCTGTCCCGGCTGAAGTGCAGTGCTGTGCAGTGCTCCAAACAATGCCCGGCTCGGAGAGGATTACAGTCCCGGAATTGGAGTGACGTCTTGTCAAGGCGATTGGAGCGGTTGTGGCTTTGGGGAATGCGGGGTGACTCCACTCCATCCCTGTCCCCAATGTCCGGTCAGCTCGACCAAAGCTTGAATGGACGCCGAGAGCTTTCCATTTGTCGATGCTCAAGCATTGCAATTCGGGGTTTGAGGCAATGCGAAGAAAGTGCACATAAGTTGGAAACTATGTTGCAGTCTGTAAAACATACATACCTCCAACTTGTGTGACATCACACCAATCTTGAGGCAGCTTCTGGCCCAGCTGCAAGCTCCGTAGACCAGAAACACGGCAAAATACATGTACATGGACAGATTACATGGGCACAACCTACAACGTCGCAATGCACACAGGCGAGCCCGGTGTGACACCCGCTCCAATGGTGGCGACACGCGGCAAAATCCAACGGTTGAGCATCCGCCGTCAGAACCAAACAGTCGTCGAATTCCAATCTGCAATCCCGCCAACCACAGCCCCGACATATCATTTACATGCAGCAGGTCTCCCGTCCATAACGAGCCCACACGTATTCTACGCAATCGCTTGCTCATCTCCCCAGCCTCCCCCTCACTTCCCGGCAGCTCATGCATCGATCAGGTTCTCCTCCTCGGGCGCCGCAGTGTCCCGCGTGTCCTTGGTCGGGGCCTTGCCCTTGCCCTTGCGGTCCGCCGCCGACGTCCGCTGGTAGAACTCGCTGAGGATCTTGGCGGGGATGCGGTTGAGCATGTCCTTGCGGTAGATGCGCAGCAGACTCCACGCCAGCTCGAGCGACTCGAAGATGGTCCGCGACTCGTACGGGCCCTGGCTGATGAACTGGCGCTCGAACTTGTCGAGGAACTCGAGCGAAACCTTGTCTTCGGTGGACAGCGCCTCCTCGCCGACGACAGCCTTCATGGCCGCCGCGTCACGGCCGATGGCGTACTTGGCGTACAGCTGGTTCGACACATCGCCGTGGTCCTTGCGCGTCATGCCCTCGCCGATGGCCGACTTCATCAGACGTGACAGCGACGGCAGCACGTTGATGGGGGGGTAGATGCCGCGGTTGTACAAGCCACGGTCGACGAAAATCTGGCCCTCGGTAATGTAGCCTGTCAAGTCGGGAATCGGGTGTGTGATGTCGTCGTTGGGCATGGTGAGAATCGGGATTTGCGTGATCGAGCCGTTGCGGCCCTCGACACGCCCGGCGCGCTCGTAAATGGTGGACAAATCCGTGTACATGTAACCGGGGAAACCGCGACGACCGGGGACTTCTTCACGGGCGGACGACACCTCGCGGAGGGCATCGCAGTACGAAGACAAGTCGGTGAGAATGACCAGGACGTGCTTCTCGAGCTGGTAGGCGTAGTACTCGGCGGTCGTGAGGGCGAGGCGGGGTGTGATGATACGTTCGATGCTGTGGGACGATTAGTAAAGGATCAAGAGGGGGTCAAGGCTAGGACGTACGTCGGGTCGTTGGCAAGGTTGAGGAACAGCGTGGTGCGCTCCAAGCTGCCGTTCTCCTCAAAATCGCGGGTGAAGAAACGGGCAGTCTCCAGGTTGACACCCATGGCGGCGAAGACGATCGAGAAGTTCTCCTCGTGGCCATCATGGACGCCCTTGTTTGTGACGCCTTGGCGCTGCACCAACCCGGCCTGCCGGCAGATCTGGGCGGCGATTTCGTTGTGCGGCAAACCGGCGGCGGAGAAAATGGGAATCTTTTGGCCGCGCGCAATTGAGTTCATGGTGTCGATGGCCGAGATACCCGTAGAGATCATCTCCTCGGGGTATACCTGCGCTGCTTTAGTTTCGTTCCTCCGGTATACAGAACAAGCGTCCTTACTCTGGAATAGGGGTTGATGGGGCTGCCGTTGATGTCCAAGTACTCCTCGGCCAACACCTTCGGGCCCTTGTCAATCGCACGGCCTGAGCCATCAAAGATGCGCCCCAGCATGTCTTCTGACACGCCGAGCTTCATGCTCTCCCCTGTGAATTCAACCCGAGTCTATGCCCCGATTAGCTGCGACCCCCGCCGTGTGCGGTCGGTTGCCCCTCACCTTCTTCACGTCGACCCCCGAAGTGCCCTCGAAGACCTAGAGTATCCATCAGCACCTCTCCCGGCAGGGTGGATCGTGTCTGTTATTGTACCTGCACAACGGCTCTGTTTCCTATGGCAGTTGTCAGCCACTGAGCAGCTCGAGCACCGCCAACCACGGGCGCCTACCTCGAGTCTCCAGCACCTGTCCGGAGCGCTGCGTCCCGTCGGGGAGGGTGAGGGTGACAATCTCATTGTATCGCGGGGATTTGACCTGGGAGTGTAATCAGAACGGCGGAATCGCGAGAGTCTGGCATGCGGGGGCTAACGTTGTCGAGGATGACGAGGGGCCCGTTGACACCGCCGACGGTGTTGTAGCGGATCCTGGGCGTCACCCGGTACGATGACGGATCCCGCGGGTCGCCCATCGCGATGAGTGAATCTGGGTTGCTTCGGGGGGTGTAGGGAGCGGTTGTATGTAGGGCACCGGGTGCCGAACCAAGAGGCGATGCGCGGGCAGGACGGCGAGGTGGATTGCGGAGCGGTGGTCGGCGTTGAGTGATGGAGAGCTGCAGTCGCAAGCTCCCGAGTTGGCGACGGCAACCAAGGCCAAGGTCCCTGCTGGTGCCCCGCAGTAATCCCGGCACAGCCACACCTCAAACCAACGGAGGCACAGATGCGGCGTGGTCGAATATGGAAGGGAAAAGGATCTGAAATTCTCAGAGATAATCCAGTAAACAGAGGTCTATGTAGATATTCTCGAATTTGTTTTAACAAACTTCTAAATCACCTGTAGCTCACCTCGAGCTCACCTCAATCAAGCTGATGCCGTTATGCTCGAGGCGTTAACCCCACCGTCTCTCTCCAAATGTGGCTGTGTTTTTGTGGTGCCGGCGGGCAGCAGGAAATGGCAGCTCCAAGCTCGAGCGCATCCAAAACTTTGCTGCTTGCATCACCATCCTCAAGGCCACCACCGTCCCGTCGCTCGCCTGCGGCCCACGACCGCAATTTGATGACAGTGTACTGGCCACCCTGAAGCCTGCTCGAAAGGCGTCCGATTCTCCGACACTAAAATGTCGTCCATCTACAACCTCGAACCGCAACCAACCGCGTCGGCCATCATCCACACGACGCAGGGCGAGATCGCGATCGAGCTGTTTGCGAAACAGACGCCCCTGACGTGTCGCAACTTTTTGCAGCTCAGCCTAGATGGATACTACGACAACACCGTATTCCATCGCCTCGTCCCTGGATTCATCCTCCAGGGCGGCGACCCGACCGGCACCGGGCATGGGGGCGAGTCGATCTACGATGGCGGCGCATTCGGCGGAGACTTGGACCCGTGGCCGATGGACCAGCGCAGGGGACAAAATGCCGGCCCCATGGGCGTGCACTTCAAAGATGAATTCCACTCGCGATTGAAGTTCAATCGCCGCGGGCTCTTGGGCATGGCCAACGAGGGCGTCCCCGACAGCAACGGAAGCCAGTTCTTCTTCACCCTGGGCAAGTCGGAGGAACTGACGAACAAGAACACCGTGTTTGGCCGAGTGGCTGGTGATACCATCTACAACTTGGCCAAGATGGGTGAGGCCGAGGTTGCAGAGGGCACCGAGCGGCCCCTGTACCAAATGAAAATCACCCACATCGAGATCCTCATTAATCCATTCGATGATATGAAAAAGAGGGAGAGGAAAGTGCGGCAGCAGGCACCCCAGCCGGCGCCCGCAGAGAAGAAGCAGAAGAAGAGGAAAGGAGGCAAGCAGCTCTTGAGCTTTGGCGACGAAGATGGTGATGCCGAAGATCTCCCAGTCATCAAAAAAGCTAAGTTCGATACGAGAATTGTGATGGATGTGGATGAAGAACCGGCCCAAAAAGCCATTCCAGTCAGGGCGTCTGTCAAGAAAGAAGCGAAAGCGCTGGACAAAGGGGCGCAGGTTCCGGAGAGACGCCCGGCATCGCCCCGGAAAAGCTCAGACGCCCCGGAACCGGTTCCGGTAAAGAAACCACCACCATCCAAGACATACGACACTAGCCCTGAGGCTGAAGAGCGCCCGAAAAAGTCTCTCCTGGAACGGACCAATGAAGAGATCGCCGCGGTCAAGGCATCAATGAAGCGGACAATCCACGCAGAGCCGGTCAAAGAGAAAATGAAATCTTCACTCGAGTTGATGGTACCAGAGACATCAACGCGCGGCCGGAGACGACGGCCCGGAGGCGCCAATGCCAGCACAAGGGAGGAACAAGAGGCCCTGGACTTTTTGAAAGCATTCCGGTCAAAGCTGGAACAGGCGCCCGCCGAGAAGAAGATCTCTCAACCAACCGTGAACGAAGCCGAAGAGAACGGCGACCAGGACGAAGAAGCAGAGGTGTGCGACCTGCACTTCATCGCCAACTGCCAGAGCTGCAAGGCCTGGGACAAAGAAGACCAGGAGGAGAGCGACGACGAAGGCTGGATGTCTCACACGCTGAGCTTCGCGGCCGACAAGCTTGGCAAGGACCTCAGCTACCGGAAGAAAGCCGAGGAGGAGCTGGTTGTCATTGATCCGCTTGAGAAGGCTCGGACCCTCAAGGAGGACAAGAGGGCGACCAGGGACGTGCGGTCGGGAGGCTCTTCTCGGGCCTGGGATAGGGATCGCGATCGCGAGAAGGACAGGAGGGGTCGCTGAGGCGGAAGCGAGGCGGTGGAGTAGTCGCAATATCTGATACCCAGTTCTAATGCTCCGGACGAAGCTGTTGCGTCCACTGTGCATGGCTTGGGAGGATCTAGAGAAGCCCCCTTGCTGCTCGATCTTGAAGGGTTGGCTGTAAGGCCTGCATGCATCGTCAGGCCAACAAGTCGACCCTTCGTGCCTACATACATGTATACACAAATGGAAGTTGATTTTGACACTGCATCGCAACTGTCAATGAAAGTCCACCGAAACATCAATTCGTCGAAAGTTCCAGGAAAGGTGCAAGGTAGGATAGAGCAGAAGCTCATGTGGGGCTTCAAGAAATAGGTAAGCCTCTACCTATCCGTACAGCTAGTCAGAGTCAGTCACTCTTTGTCATGTCCTGAGACAACATCAAGAGAATCGGATCCGCTCATTGTTGCATGTTCAATCGCATCTCGATTTCTGTTCGACACGGAACCTCCCTCGGTTGCATGCTATCGGGTACCCCGCATGTGGGTCGCTTATCACTACGGAAAGTGATTGGCCTGCCAAGCGAAAAAATCACTGTCCGGTCCCGATCGAGATCGCGACAACCTGGAACCGCCTGAGAGCCCACCGCAATGATGCTGGAAGCCGCAACCTGGAGCCGCTAACCACACCGCAGCGTCCGGTCTCGACCAGCAAATTTATCCTCCAAATCCCCGCCCAGCGACGAAACGCGTCTCCGATCAACCACCATCGTCCAAGCGAGCTGTACTTTTTTGCCCTTCCACGGATGCGCCTTGACGCTGCACCCGTCGACCAACCGGAAGGAAGCCGCCGCGACACACGACGCTCCAAGACTCCAACAAGCATTGTTCAGATCGCTTCGAGGCTCCAGCGCCCACAAGCTTCATTGAACAATCACATCCGCGAGACAATCCATTCACCGGCCTGCATATCGCGTCACGATCAAAGGCGAATACCCTGCGACGCGGAATACCTTGCGCCTTTCCGGGCGAACAATACCATCGGGCTAGCCGCGCCCTCACGAAACCTTTCGAGGCACACCTTGGTGCCTGGCACTAGTCGACCCTGCCTTTGAGCGATCCAGGACAGCTTGAAGATATATAGCCTGGCTAGATTCCGCCCCAAGCTGCCCCGAACAACTCCTGGACCAACAGTTCGCCTTCCCGCTGATACCGACGACGACTTCTTGGGCGCACTATCGACCCCATCCTCGAGAGAGCTTAGCTTGTACACCCAGGGACCCGGAAGCGAATTTTGGCGCCGCGTTACACCAAACGAACATCCCGCGACCGGCGCACTCCAAGACCAGACTGTTCCCTCCTCCCCAGGAGAGCCGGCCCGACAGACCGCCGATCGTTGCTGACAACCTGGGTCGTCTCCAAGTCGGTCCCAGCCGGTCAAGCATACGCTCACGAGTGTTATGTCGTCGCCCAACCCGAAGAAACGACCTGCTCCAGGCGCTCCCCCCATGGCTCCGATGCCCCAGATGCCGCAGTCGTTTTCCCCGGTGCAGCCGGACCCGATGTTTAGGTGGAATGGCGTCGACGGGAACGGCTTTGTCGACACCGGAAACCCCGGCATGAACTCCTTCTCGATGCTGCCGACAACGAGTCCCTACGGGCAAGCGATTCCGGCGCCTTCAACAGCTCTGGCACGCCGGCAGAACAGCCGCGCCTTGGTTCCCACTGCTCCCAGAGCTCCGTTCGACCGCAGCTCGGACAGCTGGAGCGGGTACAGCGAGGACCCCGCCTACCTCCAAGCAACAGGTACGAGTGTGGACGAGCACGACAACGTCGAACGACTCGAGGAGATGGCCCAAAGAGCAAAGAGGGACGCGCAAGCCAAGAGGAAACAGATCCCCCCCTTTGTTCAGAAACTTAGCAGGTATGCCATGATTCGCCTTTGGCCCCTGGAAACAATGCGCTGACAAGATGCAGCTTCTTGGACGAATCTAGGAATACTGACCTGATCCGCTGGTCTGACAAGGGGGATTCGTTTGTTGTTCTGGACGAGGACGAGTTTGCCAAGACATTGATCCCCGAGCTCTTCAAACACAACAACTATGCCTCGTTCGTGCGCCAGCTGAACATGTATGGTTTCCACAAGCGCGTGGGGCTCTCGGACAACTCGATGAAGGCCAGTGAACGCAAGAACAAGAGCCCAAGCGAGTACTACAACCCGTACTTTCGTCGTGGCCACCCCAACCTGCTGTGGCTGATCAACAAACCCAAGAGCGGCAACGGCAAAAAGAAGGGGAAGAAGGACGAGGTCGATGTCGAGAGCGAGGATGAAGGCGTGGAAGAGACCTACAGCACACAGAACGTGCCGACTGCCCAGGCTGCCGCCAGAGCGTCTGTCTCTCACGAGCTTGGCCCTCTGCAGAAGAAGGATCTGGTGCAGGTCAAGTCCCAGATCGAGAGGATCCAGCAACAGCAGCTTGCCATCTCCAACATGCTCACCAAGATGCGCCAGGAGCAGACCCAGCTCTACCAACAGGCCGTCCTCTTCCAGAACATGCACGAACGCCACGAGAACTCGATCAACGCCATACTCAACTTCCTGGCCAACGTGTTTAGAAAGTCGTTGGAAGAGCAGGGTGGTGCGCAGACGGTCCAAGACCTCCTGGCAAGCATCATACCGAGTGCCCAGGGGCACCCGCAGACCCAGATATCTCCGACCAGTGGCATAGTGGACCTGGGCGGGTTTGTCAACCAGCGGCCTCAAAACGTCACTGCGGCGGGCACGCCAAAACGACAACCGCGGCTGTTGCCTCCGATTCCACACCACCAAGCAAACAAGGCAGCCACTTTGCCTGCAACTACCACCCCTTCACCAGCACCGCAGACGTCACACCAAGCGCCCCAGATGGGGACCGTTACCGAGCTCTTCGATACCTCTCCACGGGACCAAACTTCCCCAGCGTACATTAAGAATGAGCTGCGGAGCAATCCTCAGGAGGGCATGATGAAGATCATCCAGGACACCAACGCCGTCAACAACACCTCGGGGTTCGACCTGCCCGACGTGGCCGCCAAGACGCCCGCGAGCATGAGCGACGACCAGCGTGCACAGATGCTCAACATCATGGCGGGCAGCAACCCCGTCCCGGTCCCCCCCGCAGCATCCAACGGCATCCCCGCCGTCAACCCCGCCGCGCCGGCACCGGCGCCGACAACCCCCTCGGTCCGACCCGCCGGCCTGTCCCTCTCGCCGAACCTGGCCTCCCTCCAGATGCCGTCCCTGCACGAGATCCAGACCACCCAGGCCGAGCTCGACGCCCTGCAGCGCCTCCAGACCGAGCAGGCCGACCAGATTGACGCCCTCAGCCACCTGCTCGGCCCGCTCAGCCCGTCGGGCCGCATCCCGGGGCTCGACGAGAACGGGAACCCCAACACGAGCTACTTTGACAACGTCGTCGACTACGACGAGTACCTCCACCCCAACGCCTTCTCGGACCCCAACTTTGAGGCGGCCGGGCTGGATGGGATGGGCTTGCCGAGCGGGGTCGACGGGACGGATTTCAACTTTAGTCTGGATGGGAACACGGCGGGCGATTATGTTCCTGGTGGGGATGGTGTGGCCGGGGTGGTGGGTGGCGGTGGTGCTGGGGCTGGTCAGGCTGGGGATGGTGGTGGTGGTGGTGGTGGTGGTGGTGGTGGTGGTGGGTTCCAGCCGGGCCGTGTGTTTGAGACGACGTCGGCGAATGATACGCCTAGCCCGGCCGGCACGGAGGAGATCCTTAGGACGGATTTTGAGAGCCCCGAGCGCGGCGCCAAGCGGAGGAGGAGGGGTTAGGTGCCCCTCCAAGGCCCGGGTCTGTGAGCAGGTTGGTTGGGGTTGGTTGTCTGGTGGCCCTCTTCTCTTTATTTCATTGGGTGGTTCGGCATGGTTGGTTGATGGGTGATGGATCGGAAGGGACGCAAGCGGGTGGGTGGGATGGATGGCGAGGCTGGCTGGTTGCACACGCATGTTTTTAGATATCCCCTTTTCTGGCGACTGGGCATTTTCTCTTTGCTTACATGAGCTTGTGGCTGGATCGGGGGAGATTTTTGCGGCGCGGGGAGTGGCCGCGAGGAAGTATCTGTTGCTATTCCATGGGCATGTCTTGGGCAGAACAGGAGGATTAGATTTTGCGTGTTCTTGCACATAGAAGAAGCGCAGAAAAGTTACGACGTAATGACGACAAGTTGATAGGGAATCGAGAGGGTGAGGAAGAGTCAAGAGTTGTTTCTGTTTTGAGTGACTGATCATCGGACTTGGGTGTTTGGGTGTTGAGCATTCAACATTCCCACCGGCCAGGGGCCGCCTTTCGTACAGCTCCAACATATCCACCCCTGAGCGCCACCACCTTCGTCACTCAACTCCAACCTCAGCAAAGAGTGTGCGACATGAGCACCTCCTACCTAGCGATGGGCCCGTAAACCTCAAGGCTGTAAAGCGCCCCCGTCGCATCGCGGCGCACGGCAGTGGCTTCCTCTCTAGGCTCTGGATGGCCAGCTCGAGGCTCGGCATCCGAAGCTCAGGCCGCTGGTCTGGCCGAGCATGGCCTCGCTTTCACAAGCCGTCCCGCCCATCCGTCCGCGTGACATAGCTTCCCCCCTTCTACAAGCTGCCTCAACGGACTCCCGCGACGCGAAGCGTGTCGTCATCCATGCCGCCTCGCATCAATCAAATCATCCCGCGTCGCTCATGAGACATCCCACCGCCTCACGTCGCCAACGGATTCGCATGGACCGTAACCCTCTCAATCCGAACCGGCTCCACGGGCCTGTTCTTCCTATCCACCTCGACGGCCTCGATTTTCGCCAGCGTCGCGAGGCTCTCGTCGCCCAGGATCTTCCCAAACACGGTGTTGAGCCCGTCCAGGTGCGGCGCGGCGCCGAAGGTCACGAAGAACTGGCTGCCGTTGGTGTTGGGGCCCTTGTTGGCCATGCTGAGCACGCCGCGCTCGTGGTGTCGTAGTCCGGGGCGGATCTCGTCGTCGAAGGTCGGGCCGTAGATGGATCGGCCGCCCTTTGGGTTTTCGGGAGGGGTTGGGTGGGCGGGCGCGCCGGTTTGGGCCATGAAGGAGGGGATTAGGCGGTGGAAGGGGGAGGCGTCGTAGTAGGAGGATGCGCAGAGGGCGAGGAAGTTCTGCGGTGGGGGGGAGGGAGGGTGTTAGTGGGGGGTTTGGGAGGAGAAGGGTACCTAGGGAGGGATTGGAGAGGGATGCGTACTTCGGCGGTCTTGGGGACGCTCTCGCAAAAGACTTCGACTTTGAGGTCCCCGTGGGTGGTGTGTAGTGTTACCGACATGGCGGCAGTGGCAGTTGTTGGGAGGTGGATGTGTTATTGGTGGTTTATGTTTTTTGGAGACGCGAGAGGAAAAGAGCCAAGGCGTTCTGGCCCGAGACGCTGACATCAGGCCAAAGCTTGGCGTTGCCGTGCTGAAGCTATGGCCACCTGAAGCTTCACTACTGCTTGGCTGCTCTGCCACCTTAGGGGTCCTTCCATTTCTTCATTGGAGTCAAGGTGGGCCGTATATGCCTAAACGAGGATGCTGAAACTTGAATCTTCTATTCCAAGTCCTTTCCATTTCCTTTCTATTTGCACAGCGGAGATGTCTCCGACTACCGTGACGGCGGAAAGTGCCGGTAACCAACAAGAAACGGTCCAACTCTCAAGGTGCACGGAAGGCAAGGTTATGGACCTATTTGTGAACATCTGTACTGAAAACTCAGCCCGTGAAATTTCTGTTTCCTGTCAGCTACGTATTTCGTATTTGGCATGGAATACTTTGAGCTGTATCCTCCGAGAAGAAGCTTCGTCTGATGCAACCGGGAAAAGCATGTGTAATTCTAATTGTGGGGTAACGTTAACGCTATGGCGGGGTACCCATGAGACGGGATCCACAAGCTGCGAGGGCCTTGTCCGCCGTCGCAAGCCACTTGCTGGACGACCTGCAGGTTTCCAGGCATCAAAATGACCAGCGCAAGGCTGCCACGGTCCTGATTTTCTTCGCCGCTTGCGTGCATCTTGAGACCTTCTTCGGCTGTCTTCTTCAGACGAAGTGGGCACCGACAGCACTCAAAGCTCGGTGATTCGATTTGTTTAACACGTTGTTCGAATACGTAGCTTTCTGGCAGCTCGACCTGGAGCTCAGAGGGCAGCTACCTACCTACCTTTTGTACCTCTATCCGTTCATACCCCGATCAGGCAGCACTAGACCTGTGGACGTAGGTAGTAAGCTGCTGAAACATTTTTGGGATGAACTTGACCGTGCGGAGTCTGCTTCGGAGACAGCTCTTTGTGGATTGACTGACTCGATTCATGGGGATGCCGCCAGGACACAGCCCATTACGTCGTCGCATTTTAATCCGGGGCCAGCTTCGCGAGGCCGGCGGGAGCAACAGCTCAGAGTGCAGACAGACAGGAGCCTCAATCCCCCAGTGTGACGCTCCAATCCTGCCCGCTGCACACCCACCGCCGAATTCGACGGGACAAAGGCCTCGGCGGCTCGAGAGGCAATTCCATTCGGCCCCCATACCAGACCCCCCTCTCAGCTCCCAGCTACCTTTCTAGGTACCTACCTACCCGGGCCAACTGCGAACCAAGCCTGCCCTGCAGCTATCGTTACCGGACATCGGCAATCCGAGCGCGCTGCGTAAGACGGGCCGCGACCTCCCCATCCAACAACGATCAATCCATTTTCACAGAGACGACGATATTGAACGAGAGGAAACGAAGCCGGCGCACGCCATCCATCGCAACCCCCCCACATATCGCCTCGGCGTCTGTGATGCCGATGCCCGCACCGCGCCGAGTCGCCGACGACCTTATCGATACAACGCCAGCAGCGCCCCCAGGCACCCCTCACCCCAGATCGACCGCCCTCAGCCCTAACAGCACGGGAGCCGGCCTCAGCTCAGCGGCCCACCCTCGATGACCGGCGAAGGCCGTTGCGCCCGCCCCAACGACGCCAAACGACGACCGCAACCACGACGTCGCTCCGTGCTGATTGAGCCCTCGGCAATCGCCGTTCAGGCGCCACCTCCAGAATGAATGCAGCAAGTGCCCCTGCGACCGTGAGGATATCCGGCCCACCAAACAGCAGCTTCTTGGTGGGCTACCCCGGCATCTCGGCGACCTTGGTAGGTTCCGCCTTCTCCTGCCTGCTCCCTTGCGTCGCATGCGGATAGGCGTGCCGGACTTCTCGCCCTGGAGAGTTCCACGCAAGAGTGCCGTCGCAAAGTGTTCGATTTCGTCCTCGTGCTAACTCCGACGGCTGCAGCCTAGAATCGTCGGCAAAGTCGAAATCCGCCCCGGCGCAGGCTTCTCGGCCCCCGTCAACGTTTCCATGGTGCGCATATGTCTCCAGCGACGAGAGACGATACATCCGGCCGCAGAAAACGTAGCGAGACGGCATCTCGGGACGCCGCGACGGGAGACGGTAGATTTGGTGGGGAAGGAGGTGCTTCTCTTTCGATGTGTATCGGGGAAAGAGGCCGAGAGCGTGATCGCGATGGATCTACCATTTCAAATATTCATTCCGTTCGGGCGCAGTGGCGAAGAGACGAACCGCCGAATCCCCCCTGCGAGCTTGCAACTGCCCAGTCGGATTGCCGAGACTTATTACGAGCTCGTGGTCACCGTCCAGCAGGGGTCCAGCGTGCAAAACCGCTACACCTTCCCCATCCCGCTCCAGCGATACGACACGCTTTCGACCTTCGGCATGTACAACCGGCCAGAGACAAGGGCGGCGACGGCAGACCACGTGGTGACGCTGGGCATCTCGCTTCCGAAATGGAGCTACGGACCTCTAGACCCCATCACCGTCTACGTCAAGCTCTCACCGAATCCCGACTATCTTAACAAGGCGAAGCGGGTGACGATACAGAAGCTTACGCTCACCATCGAGGAAGAGATTACGTTCAACCCGGAAGGCGACGAGCCAACAAAGAAGATCAACAAGATCGCCAAACACACCCAGGCCGTGGGGACGAAGATGCCCGAGACCGGATACATCACCAACCTAGGGCTTGTGCTCCCGGCGCGGGATCTCAGGGATCCGGATGGCATAATAAAAAGGGGCAAGCCTGGGTTCCCCATGTACGAGGTGACGAGCTTTTCAACAACATCCACATTATACAAGATCGAGTTCTTCTTGAGCATCAAGGTGCGACCCCCCTGTCCAATTGACCTCTAAATCCTTCTTCTCACAAGCTCCAGGCCCACATGACCTCCGCCCGGGATATCACATTACGCCAGCCGATCGTGGTATGCCCGATGGATCAGCAGGCGTGCAAGGAGGAGATGGACGCCATCGAGCAGGCGGCCAAGGACGCCTCGCATGTCGACCCGAACAACCCCATCCTTCCGGACCGAACCATCATCTTGGCCAGCGAGCGGGAGGCGATCCGGCATCTCGGGCTGTGTGAAGTGGGAGGGGTCAAGAAGATGCTGATCGAGTGATGCGTCAGAGCTGCTCAGCAGTTGGTTGCAAGTGGGATGGCCGGCACGAGACAGCATCGGCTCGACCGTACGAAGCAGCATCGATCCGACGACTGGTGCATGGCATCGCCTTCACGACAGCAGAGATTATCTCCAAGGATAAATCATCGAACCGGGCCGACGGTTCGCCTCGATCAGAGCCTTGGATATCGCGGGCAACCGAGCGGCCATCGAGCCTCCTCTTGCTGCCCCGGATCCCATGGTCCACGGATCGCACCGGGAATTCAACAATCCCCACGACGAAACTGGCCTCCACATCCCGTATCATTTCCACGGCATGGCTATGGATGAGGAAGCGGTGCGGTTTGCGGGCAGGTGGGGGCATGTCGAGGAGGACTGGCCACGCACGCGAGATGTTGTGTTGGGTTATCGGTTAACGAACGGAGTGATTGACGAAATACCGGGTAGGACAGGGCGTTCTGGCGGAGAACCGGTTGTCTCGGTACCAACACGGTGGATGGAGGAGATACCACGTGTGATGCGCTCAGCTGGATAGGAACGGTCGGGGGCTCGAGTCATGTACAGCAGTTGGCCTGGCGTCTTTGTGGGCAGGGAGTTTTGTGGGGGGGTTGGGTAGGGGGCTGAGACACCTTCGGGACGGCGGCTGGCGGTGTTTGGGAAGATTAGGTACTGCCTTGGTGGTTGCGGTCGTTGTTCGCATTCGTTGGGGTGACTAAAGTCAAAATACAGAAGCGTAAGCCCAAAGGGCGCGCTGAATTCTTATCTACCTGCCTACCTTGCAACTGTCTTTGCTTTTGAGTTGGATTGGGCATGGAACTCAGCCTCGCTCGTCCTGCTCCTTTTTGGTAAGTATCCCCGGCTGCTACTGGATGTCAACATCCAGCTACCCACTCCATCCTTCTCTCCGGTGTAAGTGCTTGCTTGCCTCTTATCCTTCCATTGCTGTTGTCGTGGCCAAGAAGTATCGGGCCGCTGGGTTAAGGTTAGTATATTTTGGCGTGTAGGTGTTCACACTCACCTACCCCTGAGAATCAGAAAATGGGGTTGAGGCCGTGGGATAGTCAAAGCGGCCATTCTGCGAGAAAACAGGTATCGGTTAATTTGATCGAACAGCCTGACACTTGGACCGTCGGCTGGAGTGGCAGGTTTGATGAAGCTTAAGTCCTAGAGCCAGGAGTTTTCCGCCAGTAAACAAGCATTTCGAACGAAAGGGGCAACGACAACGACACAACACGGATAGGAACCGTGTCCTCAGCATTGTCCGCTACACCATCGTCATTATGGAACTCTAACATTTTGGTCTCTCCATACTCCCGAGACAGTTTGTAGGTTAGCCCCTGAACAAGAAATTCGACTGCTCGAAAGAAACTTCGATCTGGTGGTACTCATCACCACAGCCAAGACAGATGCAACAACACGCGCACCAAAAACGAATCCCTCTTCTCCAGCTATGCATCGGGGCCGAGATGAGTAGAAATAGGAATAGGAAAAAGAATGGAAAAAGGCAAAAACATACAACACCGGGGATTCGCTGGTCGTCACCGACCCAACTACTGATCCGGCTCTTGCCAGTTTGACTAGGGGAGAGCGGACGGGATCCCGTACTTTCTGGCAGATATGGTCGTATGTACCAGGAAAGGACGAAGGTCTAGATTATATGGTGGGGATGCAAGTTAATAAGGACTGGTGAGAAGGGGGGTGTCGTTGGATACCTAGGTAGGCTTGACTGGAGTCGAGCAGGAAACCGGGTACCTAGGAAGTGGAGGATGGCTATGACTTCAGATCTCTAGTGCCTTTCGTTTTCGACCACTTGGTCACAGGTGGAAGCGCAAGCAGGTGGGTGGTGCCCGGTTGGGGCCGAGGCCTGGGATTGAGGAGATGTGAGCACCTGTTTTACACCGTCATTAATGCACACGAATTACATTATTGCTACCTAGTGGTAGTTTATCTGCAGCGACAGGTCGGCTTCGCCGCACAGTTCCCTCTTCTGTACCAAAGTGGACCGGCTTGCCCGTAGACGGGGGGCATGGCTACCATGCCTTGCCCGAAACAGCACCTACGGCACCCTAGACAGAAGGACACTCGGCCGGCTCGCTCGCAGTGGGCTCGGGCAGGGCCGAACTCGTCGCCGTGGCGCACACGCATCCCTGGCCGGCGATCGAGGTAACAGGGGGAGCGTCGCAGGTCGAGTAGGGCTCGTGGGCCTCAAAGACCGGGGTGGGCTGCAGCTCGATGACCTCGGCCTTGACCAGGACGGGGATGATCTGGCCCGTAGCGAGGCGGAAAGCGCGGTGGTTCAGGGCGCCCAGGAGCTGGGTGATGGCGCCGGAGTGGGCCGTGATGCTGATCCAGGACTTGTCGTCGGTGATAAAGACGTCGTCGAGGACCGCCTTGGCGCGGACGGCGAAGGCCTCGTCCGTCTCGCTCTCGGTGGCGTCCCAGAGTTGGTCGGACTCGGTGAAGCCGGCTTCGAACCGGTACGTGGGGAACATCTCGGAGATTTGGGACTGTGACAGGTTAGCCGAGAGTAAGAGGGTGAGCGATCATGTAAAGAAGGGAACTCGCCTTGGTTGATCTCCGGTTGCAGGTGTGCACAGTCATGCCTTCTCTGAAGCCCTCCTTCACGATGGGGACAAAGGGGCGGTCGGCGGGGAGCTGGATGTCTGCAAAGGTGAGGTTGGCCGTAATGGTGCAGCGAGAGAGCGGGCTGGCGTAGTAAGACTCGAAGTAGGGCATCTTCTCGGTCTCGTAGCGGGTCTTGAAGTAGGCATTCGCCTTGTAGGCCTCGCGCTCACCGGCGGGGGTCAGTAGCGGATCGGCCCATGTGGCGGTGCCATTTCCCTCCTGCTCGGCCCAGTAGCACTGGTGTTTGTTGCGTTAGGTGGAGGAACTTGAGACTCCGGACAAGGCCCTCAACGACAAAACTTACATTCCAGGCGGGAGTGCCGTAGAAGGACTCGGCGGCGTTGTGCCAGCCCTCGCCGTGGCGGCCCATGAACAGAACCTTGTACTGGACATTGCGTTTCTTGTTGCAACCCGAGTTCAAGTGCTTGACCCAGGCTTCAAAGCGCTGCCATTGCGTCTTCTCGCCGGCGGCATCAAAGCGCTTGTCTGTTGGGTACGTCCGGTTGATTAGACCGAAGTTGACTGTGGCCTGGGAGTCTTGTCAGTGTCGGCGAGACAATATTGGTAGATATAAAAGGAAAGCACCGACATAGTCGAATCCCGTGGGGCTGGTAGCCTCGTCGTCCTGGACAAAGTAGCCCGGGACAGAGGTGAAGTTGATCGACTTGCCGTCGGCCTCGGTCCAGGTCCAACCGGCGACGGCAGCGGGAGAGACGGTCAACAAGGCGGCGGCAATGTTGGAGGTCTTCATTTTGCCGATGTTGGCTGACACAGGTCACAGGGGCTGGCGGCGGCGAGATGCGAGGGGCGCGTGAGAAAGGTCGCTGCAGAGATGGGTATTCCAATGGACCTGCGGCTGCTACCTATTTAAGTACCTCCAGTACTCCCCTCTCCAATCCGACCTTCTGGGTTCACTTGCACCGCAGCCACATGGCAGCGGGGATGCTGGTGTGGTTCCTTGCGGTAGCGTCGCCAAGACCCCACGCCATGCCGGAGATCGATCCCAAGAAGTGCACGACGTTGCATGTGTTGTCCAGAGCGAACGTTGAAGAGAGCGAATCCTGCGATGTTTTGCGGTGGATTGGGTCGAGAACCCTTGCCGCCGCCAATCACGCGGGAACGTGCAACTCGGCTCGGCTTTGTGGGGCCGAGTCGCGAGCTTACCGGGACCCAGAGCGGTTACATGGCCCGGCGCTGTGGTCGTCGCAACTCCACGTGTGGCCGCCCGTGGATATCTAAACCTATTGAACTTCCAAGTTTCGAACACTTCAGTTTAGGTACTCGAATGCCTCGGGAAGACTTGAGAGTAGAGAATCTCGAATTCATCTTTTAGTCACAGCGGCTGTTCACCTGTACTCAACACAAGGCAGTATTTTACGGAGTGAGGGGGGCGGCTTGGATCCTTAAGATACCTGCCTAAGCTTCCTTAATTTGCTACGCCTTGCCTCCCACCACTCAACGTGGAAGGCGGCCGAACGAGCTCAATAAAACAGCCGGCTAAGGTAAGGTAGTATAAGTCGAGGCAGTACCACAACCCTAACCCTGAATCTCGATCTTGAGTTTGCTCAAATCGGCATCCTCGTTTCGATGACCCCAGCACATCCAAACCCCAGGCTCCTCTGCTGCGAGCATCCCTCGACCCACGCAAAAAAAGAAAATCCAAAGGGCGAAAGCACAAACGGTACAGGAACAAACAACCGAATACCTAGACACCGCAAAAACACCGGCCACCATGTCCCTCGACGACGACGATAACCCCTCCCTCGCCCCGGCCCCCATGGTCTCGACAACCACCACCACCACCTCCCCCCTCCCCGCGACCCCAGCCGCCGCCCCCACCACAACAGAAGACCTCACAGCAGAGGACCTAATCGAAGACGAGGGCGCCGCCTCGCAAGACTTCCGCGCCTTCGCCGCCTCGCTCCAACAGAACCAGTACCGCAAGACGACGGGCGTGTCGGCGCAGACGATCCGCCGCGGCGAAAAGGACTTTGAGTCGCACGGGACGCGCGCCCAGGCCGACGCCCTCGAGCAGAGCCGCGCCGCCATGCGCGACGTGCTGGCCTACACGCGCGTGCACGCTGGCGGTGGTGGGGCGAAGGGCGGGAACCTGGCGAGGGGGTGGTATTTCCCCGCGTGGTGGGAGGGGTACCACGAGGAGGAGGAGGGCGGGGGTGGTGTTTCACCGGGTGAAGCCGGGGAGGAGGGGAAGGAGAAAAAGCCGTTTGGGTTCGTGAGGGAGAGGGTGGTTGTGCTCGAGGGTTCGTCGGTCGCGAGCCAGGCGCTCGGGAGGGCGGTGACGGGGCAGGCGAAGGATAGGCCTGCGAGGGGGAGGGATTGGTTGCTGCCGGAGGAGGCGTTGTATTTGGTTGAGAGGGGGTCGTTGGATCTGTGGTGGCCGTTGAAAGGGTTGGAGGAGCTTTTCCCTCCGGATGGGACCGCAGTTGTCAAGGAAGAGGGGGAAGAGGCAGATGAAGTGGATGAGTACGACCAGGGGTTCCCGCTCAGCCTGCAGGCGGCGTACGCCCTCCTCATCGGCAACGACGGCGAGCGCGGCAAGATCAGCCTGCAAAAATTCCAAGTCTACTCGAACCTCAAACGCTGCGGCTACAACGTCCTGCGGGCACCACCGCCCGTCAAACACCCGCCAACACCACCACCGCCAACAACAACCCTCTGGCAATGGTTCACCTCCCTCCTCACCACCCCGCCACACCACCCGCCCTACGGCCCGCTCGTCCAACCAGGCCTCTACCGCTCCTACGCCGCCATCTACCGCCAAATGGCCCTCCTCCCACGCTACATCCCCTCCCCAACACCAACAACCCCGCCCTCAACCACAACGGACCCCTTCACAATCCACTTCCACATCTGGAAAGCCGCGCAGAAATGGACCAAACTCCGCCACCCGCCCCCGGACTTCCATCTGGCCGTCGTCGACGCGCAGGAGTCCGCCGTCCCGACCTGCGCCGAGATCACGGCCCTGCTGGGCGCCACGCCGCCCGCGCCGGGGAAGCCCGAGTGGACGGGCCCCGGGAGGATGTACGCGCGCCTGAAGCACGGGTACCGGAACGTGCTGGTCGCGGTGGTGGATCACGGCGTGATTAACTATATGCGTTTCGCGGAGGGTACGTTTGGCGGGGAGGAGGTTTATGGGAGGTTTGATTTTAGGGGGGGAGGCGGGAGGG